>JAIUZE010071136.1:0-17016 GCA_022085475.1 Heliosperma pusillum
AAACATGATTTAAAGGTCATAAATCAAAATAAATAGCAAATCAATCCCTAAAATCACCAAATTTGACCACAACAATTTTGAGGTCAGTAGGTATGCATGCAAATCAAAAATTTTGTGCAAACCAATTTTTAACACAAATTTTCAATTTTACCCAAGTTATCGTATAACTCGATTGTAATGCTTAAAATCGACATGCATGTAACAATTGAGCTCTGATACCACATGAAAGTCCTAGACCTTTAATTAGACTCCTCTAATTAGTTCATTAAATTACATTAACTTAATGATTTGGGATCTAGTTATCATGCATGCAAATATAAAAGCATAAAAGAAAAGATAAGACGAAAACATCCTTACATTGTGAATTTTCGGTTCAATATGGGCACAATAAGAACTCCTTCTTATTGTTCTTGAGCATGAAATTAGTGGATGATCCTCCATAAAATAACCTCTAAAGTAGAAGGTCTCCTTCCAAATTGCACCCAAGATTTAACCCAATTAAACACTATATTTATTAACTAGATAAATATAGTATTATCCCTTAAATGATACTAGAAATATTACTACAATAGTAATATATGAAGTATATAATATTTATGTGAGTTTTAGAGAGTTGAATGCATGAGAAAAAAAAATTGAGCAAGCATGAATTAAATGAGTAAAAAAAAAGAGAACAACTCTTGTCCTTTTTATCCATTTCTCACGCACAACTCCACCAAAAATGGGTGATCATGGGCTCTTATTTTTTATTCACATGCATGAATGTTGAGTGTTAGTTAGTATAATCATAAGATGTCATAATAGGCTATCATGACATGTAATATAGTAGGTAATCATGGCTAAAGGTGGAGTGTAGACTTCAACAAAATAAATTGTTACTACAAGCTACTATGAAACGTCCACCATGTGCATAATATGGTCCATTTTGATTTTTGATATTTGTCTCACAAATACTTATTATCATATGTTTAATTATCTTATATAATTAAGTATTAATTTATTCATATAACAATTATATGACTCAAATTAATAAATAATATACACTCAACTTTTAAGTGATATTTTACCATTATATCAATATATAATGGGTCCCACAATGCCCGGTTAATTTATTTTACAACTCCTTGTAAATATAATTAACTAATTATCTCTACCTCAAAATATATACAAAACCTCAACTAATTTAGTGAATTAACAATTAATCACTAAACAAATCTTATTTAATCGTATTAAAATAAGTCGTAAAATTTATTCAGTCAATTATCGTATAATTGACTAATAAAATCAATTGGCTCGAGTTCTTTAACTCAATATCCAATAACTAACTCACATAACTAAACGTATATCAAATATACGCAAGGGACTAATTAAACTGTATCATATAGAAATAATTAGTATTCTATTTGGGTCTCATCCTATAGGTGTGACCGAAAGGGATCAGTTGATCACCGCCGTCATACGACAATAACGTCAAACTCTAGTCAGCCGAGCGTTACCGATTTACGTTAATCAACTTATGTGGAGTATCAAAATATATTAATCATGCCACGTATATTCCAAATGAGATTTATTATATAAATGCACTATTGTGGAGGACACTTATTCCAACAAGTCCATGAAGCTTCTCGAGGCCCATCTTTCCTTCATTTTTTAAACCTATATATAGACCCTCTTATGTAATTAAAGGACACGAAACCCTAGACTCAAAATTAGTTAGATTAGATTAGATTAGTCATCCTAATTAGTTTAATCCTTTCTCAATTACTCTTTAATTAGCTTTAGATCTAGTCATGTAATTGGATTTCTTGGTTTTGTACTTGAAGATTGGTGACAAAGTCTTCTCCTTTATCCAAGATTTCCTCTTTTATTGTTCATCTTTTGCCTTAATTAGTTTGTATATCTTCTTAATCCCTTTTCATATACTTGCTAATCTTGTCATTTCATTACATGTTTTGTTTCCTTCTTATCGTTATGTCTTGTCTTAGTTTTATATCTTATTCCTCCATAATCCTAATGTTAAGTAGTGAGTAGTGATTAATTTAGGGCCAGTGGGGGATAATGGGTTTTGATGAGGGTTAATCCTTGTTTGTTGGGTTGATTTGTTGATTAATTGTCTTTCTTCCAACTTATGCACACCACATGTTTGATGAAATGCTTGCTTGACAAACTTGCATGATTCATGTTTATTATACATTTCCGTAAGATCGATAGCCTTGGAATATGTTAGGATTTGCATATAGTTGGTATATCGACCTTGTGTACGCGAGAGCTAGCTTGGTTTGGTATATGGGAAGGATTGTAAGATCGAAAGCCTCAATCCACCGCGCCCAAGTTTGACTACCCATTAACTATGAACCCGACTCACTAGAACTCAAATTACCCATTTGAACCCACCGATCCTAGACCTTCCTTTTATTGATTCTTATTTGATTATCTTAGTTTTGTCTTAATTTCCTACTTATTTGCATTTACTCAATGTTCTTAGATTAGTTTCAAATCCACTTCTATATCGTGACACCCTTGAGCATAGCTAGTTTTGACTTTGCATATCGAATACCCACCGTCCCTGTGGACCGACCTTGACTTGTCACCGTGCTAAGTCTTGTTATAAATATTATTTGACACATCGAAACGACGCGTGTCATTCTTCTTCCCATATTTTATCTCAATATGCTTTACTTTCTGATAAACTTCATGCCCACTCAAAATTCTAGGAGGTTGACGAAGTTCTTGACGTCCATTAAATGATTTCTGCTGCTTGCGATAACAATGGTCAGGATCCAAGCCCCTCCTATTTCCCAAATACACATACTTATGAGAACATTTCAAGTATTCAGACTCGATATCCTCCCCACACAATGGACATGCCTCTTTCCCATGCACCGTATGCCCAGAAAGGTCGCCATAAGCCGGATAGTCGGTTATTGTACACCATAACATCGCTCTCAAATTGAAAGTTTCATTCCTATATGCATCAAATACTTCTATCCCACTATCCCACAAAATTCGCAAATCATCTAAAAGAGGTTCCAAATAGACATCTATATTATTTTCAGGTTGTTTAGGGCCGGAAATTAACAACGACAACATCAAGTACTTTCTTTTCATGCACACATATGGAGGTAAGTTGTATATTGCCAACACTACTGGCCAAGTACTATGTTGGGTACTCATGTGTCCATGTGGGTTCATTCCATCAGTGGACAGCGCTAGACGTAAGTTTCTAGGTTCAATGCCGAAATCGGGATACTTAGCGTCGAACGATTTCCATTGCATACCATCTGCCGGGTGTCCTAGCTTCCCATCATTTATTCTTCCAGTTTCATGCCAAGTTAACATTTTTGAATCATTGCTATTCGCAAACATCCTTATGAATCTTGGTATCACTGGAAAATACCATAACACCTTAGCCTGGATCCCTTCCTTATCCTTATAACGCCACACAAAACAAACCGGACAATTGGTTAAGTTTTGATATAATTTTCGATACAATACGCAGTCATTTGGACATGCATGTATTTTCTCATACTTCATACCCACCCCTCTAATTAGTTTTTTAGCCTCAAACTTCCTCCGTTCCATAGAATAGTTTACGTTTGCTTTTTGCACAAATATTAAGAATGGGTGAAAACAAGTGGGGTACCTACTTTTACATATGTTAGTTTACCAAATTACCCTCTTATAAATTGCTTTTGTTTGTTGTATTAAGAATGGGTGAAAAGAAGTGGGGTACCTACTTTTACAAGGATAGTATGGTAATTTAACATAATTATTGATGTCCATAAAAAGAAACGTAAAGAACTAAGTGGAACGGCCTAAAATGGAATACGTAAACTATTCTATGGAACGGAGGAAGTATGTCTTAACGGGAAGAACATTACCATCTGGAAGCATGTCGTTTATCAAGGCTAATAAACTAGTGAAACACGTGTCACTAACCCCATTTGCCCCCTTGATATTATACAACTTCACCACAACCGACATCTTTGTGTACTTACAACCAGGGTATAGAGGCGCTTCAGACTCACACAACTTCTCATACATGTTGTCAAGGTCATCCAAATTAATGTTTTCATCTTCAAAAGCATTTGATTCATCATCTTTTTCTTCATTATCTGTAGACCCAACATTCAACTCGTCTGCTTCACACTCAACATACTCGGCAAACTCGGGATCATCAGTTATCCTTTCGTATACCTCAAGATCATCTTCTTCAAAATTATTATCTTCCTCTAATGATTCCCCATGAAAAATCCAACGGGTATAGGATCGACTAAAACTATACTTTTCTAGGTGAATTTCAACGTCCGGAATAGCCATATACCTAATATTACCACATCTTTCACAAGGGCATGGAATACTAGAAGAACCATTCAAATTGTTCGCAACGACTTCATAAAATTCAGCTAAACCATCCTTATAGTTTGGGTCACTCATATTCGCAGCATTCATCCAAGTTCGAGTCATTGATCTACATTCGTAGTATATATAGTAAGCCAAGTAATTCAGAAAATCCAACTAATTAAAACTAATTCAATAATAAGCCAACTAATTCAGAAAATGCAATGTATAAGGCAACTAATTCACAAATAAACGAAAGTCAGGAAATCAATAAAGAAAAATTATTAGAATACCTGATTAATAAGAAATAGCAGACGGAGATGATGACAAAGAGACGATCAGGGAGTATGTCTTAGTGTTTGTGGTTTTGTGTTGCAGTATAATCGCTTTGTGTTTGTGTTTTTGTGTTGCAGTACAGTATTATTAGTTTTGTGTGTGTTTTTCATCTTTATTAACAAATATTGACAACGGTTATTATTCATAGTCAACCGTTGTTATTAGTTTACTTATTTACAACGGTTAACAACGTACAACAAAATCATATCCGTTGTTATTAATTTACGCCAAATTTTGCGCCAAATTAATAACACATTATAACAACGGGTTTGTTCGTGCCCGTTGTTATTACTTTTCCTTATTTTGCGCCAAATTAATAACAACGGATATAGATTAAACTGTTGTTATTAGTTTATTTATTTACAACGGTTATGTTAGTTCACCTCGTTGTTAAAACTAATAACAACGTGCGAAAAATTAATACCGTTGTTATGAGGTTTAATAAAATTCCGCGGAAAAATAATTATCCATTCCACAACGGTTTGTCTTAATTTTCGTGAGTATGCGTTGTTGATGGGGCGTTGTTATTGCATGAATTTGTAGTAGTGTCACAAAGTAGGGTTGCCTAAGGATACTTAACGAGATTAATGAAAAAGTGAAAAATTATATCAATCACATCTCCGATTTGTTATTGGTGTTGACAGAATTAAAGATCACAGTGTGTTGATTTGATGTTGCTTACGGAGAAATCAAAGTTATGACTTATGAGAGCTATTTTTGGTTGTTGACGGAAAAATCAATGTTTGCAGCGGTTTTTGATTTTGTTTTGAATTTTAGTGAGTAACATGTTTTTGTGGTTTAATTAAAAGGAAAGATAGAAAAAATGGGGAAAATGGGAAGGTCGCTAATATTGTACAAGATAATTAATCTATCAATGATAAATAACAATGGAGTTTCTTATAGATTAGGTCCACTTCAAAACGAGTCCAACATATCAGATGACTTAGGTTTGACGTTGGCTTATCCAAGTTAAGTTGTACTGCAACAACCCAGTTTCAGAAGAAAGAAAAATCCCTAAGATAAAGTGAAAAATATTATTAATGCTTCGGTTGCGGAAACACCGAAGTACACCAGACTGTTACGAATATTATAAACCAAAAAAAGAAACTCAATTCTAATTTATTTTTAAGTATGTAAAACAATTGGGTTTTTCTACCTGGTACCCCTGTATTTTTTCGAGAAAAAAGATTATACATCGGAGGTACTACCTCAGACTAGTATAAATTTGAGTTTTTGTGCATTTTTTTCGAGCATTTTAAAGTTTATATATTACATTTTAAATCTTATATGTGATGTACTTTGAGTTTTATTGTAATTTTTTTGAGCTTAATATTCAAATTAATGAACTCAAAAACTTTATAGTAAAATTCATATTTTTTAATACTAAACTCAAAAACTTTATTGTAAAGGTCAAAAACTATATTATCTGTGGTTGTACATCAGATATATAATCCACATACTGTATTTTTTCGAATTTTACATGGTACTCCTTCATTTTTCGAAATCTACATGGTACCCCTAAACTTAATGAAAACATCTCAAAATATCCAAAATGCAATAATCGGCCTCTTTTAAACGTGTACATTATGCACTTTTTGATTATCTTTTGACAATAATTTGGTATGCCACTAACATAAATATTGTTTAGTCAATGATAAACATATTTTCTTTATAAAATTTAGGTGTTTTAATACTTGATTTTTAATAGTTTGGGTATTTTATGTATTATTTACTAAGTTTAGGGGTACCATGTAGATTTTTTTTTAAAAAGAGGGGTACCATGTAGAATTCGAAAAAACATTGGGGTACCTTGTATGAAGCCAAATGGAAATGGAAGTTTTTAAAACGATGTTCATAGGACTACCCTTTGGCTTTATGCGGTCTCATTTATTGTTTGGCTTTATGCGGTCTCATTTATTGTTTAAAACGATGTTTTTAAAACGAGTGTATAACTTGATTTTACGACGGTCTTTGAGCCCTTATTGCTGAGCCTTAATACCATTACCCACAAAAACTGATACATCCACTATATAGCCCATACTCCTGACTATCACCATACTAATTTTCGTGCTCATAGGACTACCCTAACCTATCTAAAAAACCAACTCAAAACATCCAATCACCATTCGCGCTCCCCTGTTTTCCAGCAGTTATCTCGAGCCCAAAACCCGCTCGAAACTGAACCAAAACCCGCTCGAAACTGATCCAAAACCCGTACCCATTAACCACAACACATACCCTACTATCCTACCTATATTACATACCTTACCCACCAAGAAAACCCCTCTAAAACCCTGCCTAAGCCACGAAAAACGCAGCAACAGTAGTAGCTACCCAAAACTGCTACTCTCTCCTTAACCCTACTTTAACCCGCTCAACGACCTCTATATAAACACACCCTCACCTCCAACATCAACCATTAGCACTTTCATACACCTTACACACAATAACAAGTCAAAACAAACCCTAAAAACTACCCTAAAGTAGTCGCACAAAACAGAGCAGATTGTTCTGTTCTGCGAGTGACAGCAGTTCCTTCACGGCAATTATTCTTTTAACTCCGACATCCATTCACAATAAAAAATATCACTTTCGATAACTAATCTCTGTCTTACTTCCAAAACATCTTTCGAATCGATTTTTCATCGAGAAATGAAGAATCTACAAGCGTTTGAAAACCATTGTGCATTGCTCTAGAAAACGGGTTTTGCAGATATTCTTTTTGTTGACGACGACTCCTCGTGACACATTTTATTATCTATTACGACACAAGAATTTGTCAACGATACATGTATGTTGAGGATGCAATAACTCCTCCTCCTCCCTTTTAATTCTCGTCTTTCTATTAGTGTTTTTCATTAATTTATCATTAATTTGTTGTTTCGCGTTAGTAATTAGTTATGTAATTATTATTGTCGTTGTCTAACTCAATTAACATGATAATTACATAACTAATTAATAATGTGAAACAACAAATTAACGATAAATGTGAAAAACACTAATAAAAAGACGAGAATTAAAAGGGAGGCGGTGGAGTTATTGCACCCTCTTACATGTATCGTTGACAAAGTCTTGTGTCGTAATCAATAATAAAATGTGTCACGCGGGGCCATCGTCGACGAAAACAATTTCTGCAAAACACGTTTTCCTAGAGAAATGCACAATGATTTTCAAACGCTTGTAGATTCTTCGTTTCTCGACGAAAAATCGATTCGAAAGATTTAGAAAGAAGACAGAGAGTAGTTATCAAAAGTGGTAGTTAACAAATTTGAGTTCCTCATGGTCCATTGCATGTACTTTGTCGTTGATTGAGTTGTTGGTTGTGATGATGAGTGGTTGAGATATCTTTGATTTTCACATTTGAGGTTTTAATTGTGAATTTATTATCTTTACTCGGCATATTGGTTGACTGTATGTTTGTTGTGTGTCAAAAATCTTTTAAAAAGTATTTGTCGTGATCCACTTGATATTTTCAATAAATTGGTGAATTGTTATACTTTCAGGTACTTGATGATGCTATGGATGCGTGTAAGGGCACTGGGACGTGTTTGATGACAAGCCGAGAGTCTAGCTTTAGTTTTAATAGTTTTGATTGCTAGACTTATTTACACTTTCGTTGTCACTGTTGAATGTATAGCTTTGAGATTTTGGTTTGTATAACATTAATTTTTGGACATTATCTTAATCATAATTATGGTTTTTAATGTATTACCTTGGAAAACCGAGTTGATAGCATCCTTATTTACCTTTGTAACACCCGGAAATGTACCCTATTTTTCTAGTAGAAATATTTTACGAAATCTTTTCAGCGAATTTAAGTTTTAAATTAGCTTTTTATGTTTCGAGTCGAATTTAGAATTTCCGAGTTCGTATTTGGAATTTCTGTGAGATTCCATGAAAATCCCGTTTTAAGGCGAGTTTGACTTCTCTTGACTTTTGAGTCGAGTTTGATGACTTTTCTTGACTTTTGAGTCGAGTTTGACTTTTCTTGACTTTTGAGTCGAGTTTGACTTCTCTTGAATTTTAAGTCGAGTTTGACTTTTCTTGAATTTTAAGTCGTCTTTGACTTTTCTTGAATTTTAAGTCGTCTTTGACTTTTCTTGAATTTTAAGTCGTCTTTGACTTTTCTTGAATTTTTCCTTATAAAGCTCATACTACCACTTATCCTATTTTCATTCACACAAACACAACATTTCTTCATCACTAAGAAACCCAAATGGAAACCCTTGCCTCCCTCTTGATTTCGATCTTATAATTCGCATAGATCATTCGTTCTTTGACGGAATTCACGTAAGTTCGTCTTATTCTTCCCCTCTTACCTTCCTCTATCCGTATTGGTAATAAAATTACCGTCTTTCTCGCTTTTTAAATTATCCGTCTTTATCAAGATGGATGATATTCCTCTTTTATTATCTAATTGTTTGTAGGTGGAAACTAGGAAAGCTTAGTAACCGTTTAAAGACGCGTAAAGGTAACGGTGAAGGGTTACTCGGTATCATTTACGTGTTTTGCATGCTTTATATGATTAGAAATCGTATTTAGAATACGATTAGAAGCTTAGGAATCATGTTATGATTTATGATTGTGGTTATTTGATGATTGTTGATAATAAATATGGATTGTTGATAATTATTAGAAGTGAATTAGGAGAATTGAAAATGATAGAAATGGTGGTTGTGGTTCTCGGGTAGAAGGGTGCTCCTGGCCGAAGGACCGGCAGCCGGTTCAGTGCCCGGTTGGGATTTCACTGCACCGACCCTTTTTCGTCGAATGATCATATCTCCTTCGTTACTTGCTTGGTTTGAGCTTGTAACCACTCGTTGGAACCGTAAGAGGATAAGCTATCACCTCGACTTAGAATTTCTGCATTCCCATATATAGAACTATAGTTATAACCGTTTGAAGTGGACCCTTGTTTTAGTTAGTTTCCAAACTTGTGTTTTGTGTGTAGTTGTGCTCCGAGCCGGGGTACCGGCCGCCTCCCTCCACACCGGCCTGGAACACGGCTGTATTTTTCTTATAAAATCTCTAAAACTCGTAATTCATATTAGTTCGCATGATTCGTTTATCGTATAATTTTACGTAGTGACTTATAATATGCATGTTTTGGATATATGATATTCTTTCGCTTGTATCACATGTTTTGTGACGGTTTTTAGTATGTCCCCCTTTGAGTCGGTTTTTACAAATGTTACGGTTTGAGCACTATTTTGTCTTGTGCTTTGTACTCTCATTTCCCTTGGCTACCTTCCCGTTCGTAAGGCTGGAATGTCGGAACGGAGAGGTATCCTACAGCTTAAATGCATGTGTTAGTGGGCATACGACAACGTTGTTGGGAGTTGAACGCTATGCGTTGTTCGACCCGGCCGTCAAATGTTGTGTACATGCGAGGTGGTGTTATTTGCATGTAGCGTACCGCTTTTTATGAGGCTTGGGCTCTTTTCCGCCTCTTTCGTGAATTGATCTACCAAATTTGCGGTACTCGGCATATATATTGTAAGACCGAGTCTTGGATGCGAAACGCTTTATCACATGTCGAATCGGAACACGTTTATTCCGAGATCCTGGCCAGGTTTAGACTAGGACTTTATTATTATCGAAGTCAGGAGGAAATTAGTCTACATACGCGAAATGCTTTATCGTGTATGAGTTCAGGGAAATGCTTTATCCCGTGAATGCCTGTTAATCTTACTTGCCATGTACACGATGCTAGTGCGTTTCATTTACCGTGAGAGATGTCGTCTTGCGTCGTCTTTGAACGCGTGATTTCATGATATTGTTCATGGTCATTGCATGATTGGACACCGTCTACGTCTTGGTTCGTGAATGGATGATAATATGTTGGATTTCGTGTAATCATCGCATGACTTGACTGGTTTGTCTGTCGAGTCTCAATCTTATCAATCTTATACCGCTAACGGTGAGATGTAAGCCCTAGTGAGCGTATTCGGTTGCCTAAGAGTGTCTTTCCCGAGTCTTCGAATAACATGTTGTTACGGATTTGATTTCCACATGATCTTATCATTATCTATAGAATTGCCTATCTCTTCTTAACGCAACTCACATGGATATCTATATGTGCATGATTTTACTTTTGTATTTCCTTATATGTACGTTTGATGTGATATGGCTGGGAGAACCCAGAGTTACTCCCCACTGACTGTGGCGTTCATGTTTTTCATGAATGAACAGGTTGCTTGCTTTGGATGACTTTTTGGATATGATATTTTGGGTTCGGGTGTGAGCTAGCGGGCGTTGTCCCTGGAAGTTTTCACCTCTAGACGATATTATCTAGTTTTGCTAAACACTTGTTCTTTGCTAACATTTTAAGAGACCCCGTCTCTTTGTTGTATTTCCGCTTTTAGTTTGTAATATTTGACACTCCTCGTCTTATTTAACTTGCATGTATAAAAGTTTTTAAAATTACCTATTTCCGCTATATAATTCACATGCTTGTATGTTTTATATTTCCGCATTCGCGAGGATTGTCACAGTTGGTATCAGAGCTTTATCGCTCCCGACGCACACACGTGAACCCTAAACTTAAACTACTTGACCTTGAAATAATAAATGAGAGATGGGTAGAAATTAAGGACTTTACTTGGTAGTCTTGGTGTACTTGATGTTTGTTAGGTTCTAACTTGTTTGTTGATTGTGTTGTGTGATGTTATGTTTGTTTGTATCTACCGTCTTAAGGTGGATCAATGTGTTACCTAGAAAAGTATCCTTTACCGAAGATTGAAGATTGACAAGCCTAATTGAAGTTTATTTCTTCCTCATCTATGAATTCTCTCGTCCTTATTGTCTTATGCTCTCTTCCTTCTATCTTGGTGCTTCTTTCTCTTCCAACTTGTTTGCCTCTTGGAAATTACTATTGATAGTTTCCTCCATTTTACCATTGGTATCCTTACCTTCCTCTTGTAACATTTTTGTGGATGCCATACCCAATTGTTTGTGGTATATTGTACTTGGTTGGAAGAATTTTAGACTTTGTGGACTATTAGTGTTTGTTAGAATGAATTTGTGATTTGAGGAAAATGGTATAGATCTAGTTTCACCCTATGGTGGGGAGAGTTGGTATCCTTGAGGAAAGTATGGTAAAATATGTTTGATGATTTTAGTGTATAAATGCTTGTCATGACTTGTATGTAAATAGTTCATGATATTCGATGGTGTAAGTTGAATGAGTTGGCTAGGATTTCTTAACTCATGAATAATTTAATCTTTTGGACTTAAAAGTGTAGTATTGTTTTGAAGACCATACTTATGATATGTCTAAGTGGTGTAAATGAGAAGCTTTAAATGATATCTTGAGGTGCGAAATACTTTTGAGGTTAAGCAACTTCTTGTGCATGGCTTCCTATTGTGTGTTTGTGAGTATAGGCTTGGTGGAAAAGCATTTGGCTATAGTTCTTGGATTTAAAGATATGATCTTATCTTATGGTATCGGAGACTCGTTTGGATTAGTAAGGTTTCGTTGTAAGTTGAACCATATTACTTGAGGATTATAGATATGAGAGAGATTCGATGTTGTGATCTAGGATGGAAATACCTTGGGATGTTAATGATGACGTTTGGCTTGATGTTGTACTTTGATAATAATGAACTCGTGGGCTATAGACTTGAAAATGGCCGAGTATAAGAGAGTATTTGTTAGTCTTTCAATTAAAGAAACCTTTGAGGTTGTGTTGAATATTTGAGCTAAAGGAATGTTATTATACTTGAGTTACAATTCCGCAATTGGGAATCCGTGTGATATGAAAGGATGGATGAATTGGGTTGTAGTCGATTTATCAAGTCTAGGTGTACCTTACTTTGATGATTGCTCGTGGTATGATGGTCCCTTGTAAGAGGCCTTTGTAAAGGAATAATTAAGTGGTTTTATTATCGCATTAAGTTTGAAAGGAGAAATTTTGTGGATTAAACCTTAAACCATTACCCGTGCCATTGTCCCTTTTCATTTCCATTCTTGAATGCTTTTGTAAAGATTGATCTTTAAGAAATCGCATACTCGTATCTTATTTCTTACGCGGATATCTTCATGACTCTACTATCTGCTTTGTCTCTTTCTTGCCCTCGTTATTTTCAGCGTTCCTCTCTTTTAATCTCGTGCCTGATTTTATTCTCGTGTTCTCCTTGAGATTTCTTATCGTTTCCTATCTCGTTGCCGCTTCATCTTTTCCTTAGTGGATTGGATATTCCGTTTGTAAGGTTCGGAGAATAATTGTAATGTATTGTGGGATTCTTTAGTTAGAATATGTGTATTTGGATTTAGCAAATTTCATGTTGAATTTGATCATGAATAGGATTGGGATTTAAACCTTAGGATGAATCTGTTGGTGGTATTGTACTCTCTTGGTGGCTCCATTTATTAAGCTTGCTAGTGTAATGCTATTTTGGGAATCAAGTTGAGCGAGATGATATTCGTTGTTGTTGAGTATTATATCGGTTGCTTGGGATATCATTTGGGAATTAGATGTCTCTAAATGGTGGATTCTAAAAGAGACTTTGCTTTAGGGTAATTGAGTTGGTACCCAAAGTTTGAGGAGTTTTGTCATCAATGAAAATCGATTCATTTTGAGTTTTAGATGAAATAGATGATTTGAATGGTTGTTTGATTTCCAAGTGATTGGTCATTTGCGGTTTGGGATTAGTAATTCTCTTTTATTCTTAAGGAATCATAGTTTGAAATTGAGAAATGTTCGTTGCAAGCTTTGGATAATGAATGCTCGGTTGTTATGGATTATAGAATTGGAATGGTGAGCCCATTCATCTTATGATTGGTGGTAATTATGCTTTTCTAGATATAATTATTTATGCTTGTGGATTCGAGTTTAATAATTGACTGGACTAGGGATGTTCGAATACATTTAGGAATCTTTCATGTGGATTATTTAATTGTGGATTTTCCCTTGTCGATAGACCTTAATTAATGCTAGTTGGATACTAGATATTCGGGTTCGTAGTTTGACCTGATGATTGTTAAGGATTTTGTAGAATCTAATGATTGAAAGCGGTTAAGGTATGACCGAGATGAGTTACATTCTTTTGAGGACTAGCTTATTAACGATGTTTGTGATGTTAATTGGATAAGCCCTTAGAATGATGTGGCTATAATTTGGGTTTGGCGAAAATGCCCGAGAAATTGACTATGATGACTTTTGTATTTGAGTGGAGTGTTTGGTTCTTAGGCTTTCTTCCCCTTTTGAGCAATTGCTTTGTCGTTCATTTCTCCCTTTGCCTTTCAAATTGACGCTTATTCAATTTGTTATTCTTTGGACATTGTCCTTCTTTCCGCTATTACTCGTTTCGATAAGCCTTCTTGTTTCTTTTTACTCGTGGTGTTTATCTTTTATTACCATGATTGTGAGTTTGATGTTCAAATTACTTTTATGTGTGTGAAATGTTTGGTTGTCTTGAGTGTACGAATTTAGAAAATTTTCAAATTTTCACGATGGATTTCACATTTATCCTTTTAAAAGAGTTTTAGAAATGAAATTTCTACTTTCATTTTTCGAAAATGGATTTAGGTTGCTCTTATACTGGATTTTGCGTTTGGTTGGATGCTAGAACTTGTTATTTGAGACGTCTAATGATTGGTTCTGCACTTATCAACGTATGATTTAATTTTAATCTTGTCTTTACTTTGGAATGGTGGTGTTCTTGTGTGCACGACAAGAACAATTTCGTTCCACAGAAAAAGAGAGTTACTTTGGAAAACTTTTCCTATACTTTTTGGAAAATGTCATGCTTTTGAACTACATTTCCTTGAAAATGTTTTGAATACCGATTTGGAGAAAACGAATTGGTCCTTATAACTTTTCTTTTCTACTCTCAAGTTTCGAGGACGAAACTTTTTAAAAGGAGGGGTGATTGTAACACCCGGAAATGTACCCTATTTTTCTAGTAGAAATATTTTACGAAATCTTTTCAGCAAATTTAAGTTTTAATTTAGAATTTTATGTTCCGAGTCGAATTTAGAATTTCCGAGTTCGTATTTGGAATTTCCGGAGATTCCATGAGAATCCCGTCTTAAGGCGAGTTTGCCTTTTCTTGACTTTTAAGTCGTCTTTGACTTTTCTTGACTTTTAAGTCGTCTTTGACTTTTCTTGACTTTTAAGTCGTCTTTGACTTTTCTTGACTTTTAAGTCGTCTTTGACTTTTCTTGAATTTTAAGTCGTCTTTGGACTTTCTTGAATTTTAAGTCGTCTCTTTGACTTTTCTTGAATTTAAGTCGTCTTTGGACTTTTCTTGAAATTTAAGCGGTCTTTAAATTTCTGACTTTTTTAAGCCGACTTGGACTTTTGTTACTTTCCGAATCACCCTTCACTTATTACTCATGACTCCTTACCTATTTTTCTCACACAAAAACCACAAAATCAATTCTTCCTCCTTAAGAAATCCCCAAAACTTTCCCTCTTTGATTTCGATCTTAGAATTCGCCTAGCTCACTCGTTTCTTGTCGGAATTCACGTAAGTTCGTATTATTCTTCCCCTCTTAGCTTCCTCTATCCGTATTGGTAATAAAATTACCGTCTTTCTCGCTTTTTAAATTATCCGTCTTTCTCAAGATGGATGATATTCCTCTTTTATTATCTAATTGTTTGTAGGTGGAGACTAGGAAAGCTTAGTAACCGTTTAAAGACGCATAAAGGTAACGGTGAAGGGTTACTCGGAATCACTTACGTGTTTTACTTGTTTATATGCTAGAAATCGTATTAGAATATGATTAGTAAGCTTAGGAATCATGTTATGATTAATGAATGTTGTTAATTGATGATTGATGATGATGATACTTGTGGTTTAATTGAATTTGATATGTAAAATGATGATTTATGATAATAGTTGATAATGGTTGAGTTTAGAGCAAATAGGAGCCGTCTAGGGTGTTTCACGGTCGTGAAACTCGTTTCACGGTCGTGAGATGGCATTTCACGGTCGTGAAATGCAAGTCACGGTCGTGAAAAAGTGGCTGATGTTTACCTTTGCATAACAGAGTGTTTCACGGTCGTGAACCCTCATTTCACGGTCGTGAAACCTCATTTCACGGTCGTGAAGTACAAGTCACGGTCGTGACTTGTGCAGTTTCCCTGCATTGACCCTTTTTCGTAAAATGATCATATCTTCTTTGTTACTTGCTTGTTTTGGGCTTGTGACCATTCCTTGGAACCGTAAGAGGATAAGCTATCACCTCAACTTGGAATTTCTGTAATCGCATGTCTAGAACTCTAGATGTGATCGTTTGAAGTGAACCTTTGTTTTAGTTAGTTTCCAAACTTGTTATTTTGGAGAGGTATCTATGTTTCCTATTTATTATGCTTCTGAAACTTGGTTTAATGCTTATGTATCATGTATTGATTCATGTTTTGGATATATGATATTCTCTTTCGCTTGTATCACATGTTTTGTGACGGTTTTTGGTATGTTCCCACTTTGAGTCGGTTTTTACAAATGAGTCGGTTTGAGCACTATTTTGTATTGTGCTTTGTATTCTCATTCCCTTGGCTACCTTCCCGTTCGTAAGGCTGGAATGTCGGAACGGAGAGGTATCTTACTGCTTAAATGCATGTGTTAGTGGGCATACGACGACGTTGTTGGGAGTTGAACGCATTGCGTTGATCGACCCGGCCGTCAAATGTTGTGTACTTGCGAGGTGGTGTTATTTGCATGTAGCGTACCGCTTGTTATGAGGCGTGAGCTCTTTTCCGCCTCTTTCGTGAATTGATCTACCGAATTTGGGGTACTCGGCATATATATTGTAAGACCGAGTCTTGGATGCGAAACGTTATCGCATGTCGAATCGGAAAACGTGATTCCGAGATCCTGGCCAGGTTTTAGACTAGGGACCGTATTATTATCGTCGTGCTACCAGGAGGAAATTAGTCTACATATACGAAATGTAGTATCGTGTATGAGTTCAGGGAAATGCCTTATCCCGTGGATGCCTTTTAATCATACTTGCCATGTACACGGTGCTAGTGCGTTTCATTTACCGTGAGAGATGTCGTCTTTGTGTCGTTGTCTTTGAATGCGTGATTTCATGATTGTATTCATGGTCATTGCATGACTGACACCGTCAAGGTCTTGGTTCGTGAATGAATGATAATATGTTGGATTTGTGTAATCATCGCATGACTTGACTGGTTTGTCTGTCGAGTCTCAATCTTATCAATCTTATACCGCTAACGGTGAGATGTAAGCCCTAGTGAGCGTATTCGATTGCCTAAGATTGTCTTTCCCGAGTCTTTGAATAACATGATGGTTACGTATTTGATTTCTATATGATCTTATCATTATATCTCGTATTGCCTATCTATTCTTATTGCAACTCACATGTAT
>JAIUZE010071138.1:0-13765 GCA_022085475.1 Heliosperma pusillum
TCCTTCTTCCTCAACAAGTAACCATAACCCTAAACTCCATTTTTTATCAAGCTTAAGTTCCACACTATTCCTTCATCCCTTGCTCAAATCCCCTAATTTTCGTCATAATCTTCCCCTCTCATCGTCCTCTATCTTATTTGGTAATACAATTACCATCTTTCTCACTTTTCAATTTATCCGTCTTTCTCAAAGGTGAATTATATTCATCTTTTGTTGTCTAATTGTAGGTGGACACCTTCAAGACCTCGACAAAGACTACTACCTAGTAGAGGAGGACCTAGACGAGGATTCAAGACGCGAAAAGGTAACGGTGAAGGGTTACTCGATATCATTACGTGTTTTAATGTGTTTTTGATGTTAGTAAACGTATTTAGGATAAGTTGAGTGATCATAGGATTTGTGTTGTTGATGATAGTTATTAGTTGTTGATAATTGTTATTGAGTATTGATGATTTATGATGATGATAGTTGATGGTGGTTGATGTTTATTTGAAGTAAAGTGTCTTTCGTGCATATATTGTCCCAGCCGACCGACCGGCTGGGAGTTGGCTGATGTTTTATTGGTGTTACGTGATAATTGTGGTGTTAAGTAAGTCTCAGCCGGCCGACCGGCTGAGACACACCCATATCTTTCCGTCTTTTTCTCAAGTGACATATGGTCCAGCCGGGTAGCCGGCAGCCAGTCCACTTGACCGGCTGGATCACTCTGTATTTTCAATTGTTTTCAATTGTTACCAAAACGCCAGCCAGGTAGCCAGCGGCCGGTCCACTTGACCGGCTGGCGCACGCTATATTTTGTTTTCTATTCTTTCTGATGCTTTCATTTATAATAGTTTGAACGGTTCGTTTATCGCATAAATTTACGTAATAGCTTTAAATATTTATGTTTAGAATCTATGATATCCCTTTCGCTTGTATCGCATGTTTTATGACGGTTTTTCATATATCCCCCTTTGAGTCGGTTTTACATATGTTATGATTTGAGCACTAATTGTTTTGTGCTATGAACACTCATTCCCCGGCTACCTCCTCGCTCGTTAGACTGGATTTCAGAACGAGGAGATGTATCCTTAATGCTTAAATGCATGTTTTAGTGGGGATATGACGACGTTGTTGGGAAGCAAACGCAATGCGTTGATCGACCCGGCCGTCAAATGTCGTATACTTGCGAGGTGGTGTCATTGCATGTAGCGTACCGCTTGTTTATGATGCTTGTGCTCTTTCCGCCTCTTTCGTGAAGGTTGACCGAATTTGGGGTACTCGGCTTCTGTGTTTGACCGAGTCTTGGATGCGAAATGTTTATCGCATGTCGAATCGGAACTTGTTTATTTCGAGAGTCTGGCCAGGTTTAGACTAGGATCGGATTATTATATCGTCGTCCTACCAGGAGGAATTGAGTCTACATAGACGAAATGTTAATCGTGTATACGTTCACGGAAATGTTTATCCCGTGGATGCGATTTTAATCATACTTGCTATGTACATGGTGCTAGTGCGTGTCCTTTACCGTGAGTGATGTTGTCACCGTATTCGTACGTTTGGAAGGATGTTTACATGTTGATTATTTGTGACCGTTGGATGACTTGGCGTGGTTTATATGTCGATTCTCAATCTTATCAAGTATATGCCGCTAACGGTGAGATGCAAGCCCTGGTGAGTGTATAGTTGCCTAAGGGTGTTTTCCCCGAGTCTATCTATAATATGATGCTTACGGCTTTGTACTTCATGCGCTTATATCTTTATGTATCCAAATGCCTATTTATCCTTCTCGTAATTCACATGTATATTTATATATGTATGCTTCTACTTACGTATTTCCGTTTAAGTATGTTATTTGTGAAAAGGCTGGGAGAAACCGGAGTTACTCCCCACTGACTGTGGCGTTCATGTTTTCATCGATGAACATGTTGCTTGGATGGATTTTGCTTGTTGTGTTTGGGTTCAGGTGTGAGCTAGCAGGCGTTGGCCTCGACGGTTCACCCTTAGACGTTTCTTAGCTTGTTGCTAAACAACTTTGATAATTGATAATGGATTTTACATTCCTTGTACTTTTATTTTGGCATGTAAACAGTGTGAAAAATATCGTATTTTCCGCTATATAAATTGCATTCTTGCTATGTTTTATTTCCACATTCGCGAGAGTTGTAACATCATCATTATGTACTAAGACTCTATTTGTAGAATTTTCAATGAATGATTTATACTTCAATCATCCCTTTTATTTATTTGCTTTTAATATAACAAAATTTAGCCTTGGATTTTTTCAGATCCTTTACAGGTTTGGAAACTTGGGTTCGTGTGACACTTAACACGCAACTAAGTTATTTTTTACCAAACACAAGAATAAACTCATAGTTCTCCTCGAGAATCTCATGGTCATTCTTGAAGGCTATCCAATGACTCTCATGTGAATTACTTGTTATCAACTTGTCATGCTCCAAGCATAAAACTTATCAAGGTATGTGCATATCTTGGCATATATGATTGGCCTAATGGCGGAAACATTAGCAATCATGCGTATCCTCTCTCATCTATCACCATAGATTTTGGATACCTACTCCAAGTCTTTCATCTAGAAATGATTTCCCAAACACTCCTCCACGGAAGGCAATGTTAGTACATCATTCCCAATGACCAATATGTCTCCTACATACGAGACATGGGAGATAATCTTGCCTCAGATATAATATACTTCTTCCAAGTCTTTCATCTAGATATGATTTCCTAAACATTCCTCCACGGAAGGCAATGTTAGTACATCATTTCTAATGACTAATATTTCTCATACATACAAGACATGGAAGATATTTTGCTCCCACTAATCTTCATGTCCATACATCATGATATTTCACTCCCACTAATCCTCATGTCCACACATGATAGATCTAGCTCCCACTTAATTACATGCATAAACATAGCTCTTCGACAATTCGAGAAAACAATTCTCTCTTGTTATGCTATGAGTGTTCTCTTAGGATCACCCCTTGATCTCCTAAGTTTTGTACGACAACTTGTTCACTTCTAAATGCCCATTTAGAAAGGTAACCGTTTAACAACTCTTTGTCATTTGTCATACATATACCTGGTGTAGATGCAACTTTCTTGGATCTCAAAGATGGTTATTGTAACAACCCTCGCGAATGCGGAAATAAAACATACAAGCATGTGAATTAATTAGCGAAAATACGGTATTTTAAAAACCTTTATACATTCAAGATAGAAAATACGAGGTATGTCAAATATTACAAACCAAAGTACGAATATACTACATCAAGAGACGTAGTCTCTCCAAATGTTATCAACGTAAAAGTGATTAGCAAACAAGCTAAATAACGTCTAGAGGTGTTTCAATCCTTGGACAACGCCCGCTAGCTCACACCCGAACCCAAAATATCAAGCAAAAAGCTATCCAATCAAGCAACCTGTTCATCCATGAAAAACATGAACGCCACAGTTAGTGGGGAGTAACTCCGGGTTCTCCCAACCATATCACATTAAACGTACATAAAAGGAAATACAAAAGTAGAAGCATGCATATATAGATATACATGTGATAAGAGCATATGAAGTACAAACCGTAACCATCATGCTATTGATAGACTCGGGGAAGACACCCTTAGGCAATTATATACTCACTAGGGCTTACATCTCACTGTTAGTGGCATATACTTGATAAGATAGAGACTCGACATATAAACCACGTCAATCATCTAATTCATGCAAGAGTCCAACTCAATGTTCACGTATAATTCAACTTACAAACAACCATCAAATCATACGAATATGACAACAAAATCTCTCACGGTTAATGGCACGCACTAGCATCGTGTACAATAGCAAGACAAGCCAATGGAAGCCCACGGGATAAGACATTTCCCGGAACCGTATACGATAAGACGTTTCGTATACTCATGACCTAGACAAACAAATTCACGGGATAAGACGTTTCCCGGAATCGTGCACGATAAGACGTTTCGTACACACAAGACTCTAATCCTCTCGGTAGGACGACGATAATAATACGGTCCTAGTCTAAACCTGGCCAGACTCTCGAAATAAGACATTTCCCGATTCGACATGTGGTAAGACGTTCCACATCCAAGACTCGATCATACAAAGACGTCGAGTACCCCAAATTCGGCTAAACCACACGAAAGAGGCGGAAAGAGATCTATCGTCAAAAGTCAAGCTAGTACGCTACATGCAATAACACCATCTCGCAAGGATACAACATTTGACGGTTGGGTCGATCAACGCATTGCGTTCGCCTCCTAACAACGTCGTCATATCCCCACTAAAAAAATGCACAACGGCATCACGGTTACACTTCACCGCTCCGACATTTAAGTCTAACGGGTATAAAGTATGACCGGGGAATGAGAGTTCAAAGCACTGAACAATTAGTGCTCACCACAAATACATAAGGTAAAACCGACTCAAAGAGGGGGCACAACAAAAACCGTCACAAAACATGAGAATAGGGAATTATATAAACTTAACTATGATAAAAATGAATCAATATATAATACATAAGCATTAGAACAAGTTTATGAAGCATAATGAATAAAAACATAGATCACCTCTCCAAAACAACGTTGTTTGGAAACCAACTAAAACAAGGGTCCACTTCAAACGGTCATTACTAGAGTTCTAGACATGCAAACGCAGAAATTCCAAATGAAGGTGATAGCTTATCCTCTTACGGTTCCAACGGGATGTCACAAGCCCAAAATAAGCAAGTAACGAAGGAGATATGATCAATTTATGAAAAGGGGTCAGTGCAGGAAAACTGCAATTGGCAGCGAGTAACGCTGCCAGCGCCCCACGACGCAGCCAGCGCCCCACGACGCAGCCAGCGCCCCACGACGCAGCCAGCGCCCCACGACGCAGCCAGCGTCCCACGACGCAGCCAGCGTCCCACGACGCAGGTAGCGTCCTTCACGGGATTCAGGAACGATCAAATCCCAACAAGTTACCAACAACAAAAATCCTCATTTATCATCACAAACCATCAATTCTCATATCAATTAACAACTAACAACATCCATCAACAACAACACAAGTCCTAAGCATACTAACCATAATCTAAATACGATTACTAGCCTAGAAAACTCATAAAACACGTAAATGATATCGAGTAACCGTTCACCGTTACCTTTTCGCGTCTTTAATCGATTTCTAAACCTTCCTAGTCTCCACCTACATACAATTAGATAATAAAAGATGAATATCATTCACCTTGAGAAAGACGGATAATTTAAAAAGCGAGAAAGACGGTAATTTTATTACCAATACGGATAGAGGAAGCTAAGAGGGGAAGAATAAGACGAACTTACGTGAATTTGAGCGAGAAACGAACGAGGTACGACGATTCTAAGATTGGATGAAAATGGAGGCAAGGTTTTGGGTTTCTTAGAGAAGAAGAAATGTTGAGTTGTGCTTGTGTGAGTATGAATTAGGTTAAGGGGAGTTTGAGGGAGTATAAGGGAAAAAGTCAAGAAAAAGTCAAAGACGGCTCAAGACGGGTTTTATTTGAAAACTCGCGGAAATTCCAAATACGAACTCGGAAATTCTAAATTCGACTCGGAACATTAAATTCTAAATTAAAACTAAATTTCACTGAAAAGTATCCGTAAAATATTTTACTTATAAAAATAGGGTACATTTGCGGGTGTTACAATCACCCCACCTTTTAAAAACTTTCGTCCTCGAAACTTGAGAGTAGAAAAACAAAAGTATCAAAGACAAGAATCGGTTTTCAAAATTAATATGAAAACTTTTATAAGGGAAACATTTATGAAACGAGTTCATCTCGAAAACGGTTTAAGGAAATTTTTCATAAGTGCGAAACTTTATTTACAAATCACAAGAGTGCCCGTCGCGAACGAGAACTCTAGCTATCAAAAATCAAATCAATGTCGAATTAGTGAAATCGAAATTCAAAACAACGCTAGTAACTGTAGGACTAGTTATCAGACGTCTCCAATAACAAGTGCAAACATCCAACCAAACGTAAAATCCAAATATAAAAGCGAAAGAAATCTATTTTTTTCCAAAAAGGAGGTACAAAAACCATCTTTAGACTTCTTTGAAACGTTAAATTAGAAATACAATGAAATTTGAAGGTTTTCTCAAGGATAAAATCGAATAACAAGACATTACACGTACATAGAGCGACTCAACATCAAGTTCGCAAATCACGATAACAAAATATATACAAAACACGCAAAAACGAAACAAATCGATCTCTTAGGGATAGGAAGATCACGATGAAGTCGGCAGGAAGATCTACAAGAATTCGACATCACTAACTCTACTAATAAACCAAATCCTCAAGAGAATGCAATTTACCCAATTTGCAACTCATCATTTTCAATCATTCAGAAATCCTACAAAATAAGTCCATAATCAACGAACTTCAGTAACAAATCCAATTATTCGAATCCAATTAGATCTACTAAGTCCAGCGGCACGGTAGACTCCACAACTAACAATCCACATGAAAGATTTATTACGCCTCTAATCTTCTTAGTTTTTCAATTCAAAAACTTCTTACTAGAAACTACCAACAAAATATTATCTATGGAAACATGATCGCTACAACCACAAAGTAAAGGGCTTACCATGCAATCCTTTAATCCAATTTACTTCAAACTCATTATCCTAAATTTACAATGAACTTTCTCATCTTCGAAAGTCAAAACACAATCAAAGCAACAAAACATAATCCTCTAGGATCCAACTAGACTCATCCAAAGTCTCACGACAAGGGAAAATTCACAATCCATTATCGGTTATATAAAAATTCTTTAATACGCCCGAACATCCTTAATTCGATCATTACTACGCTCTGATACCAACTGTTGACAACCCTCGAGAATGCGGAAATAAAACATACAAGCATGTGAATTAATTAGCGGAAATACGGTATTTTAAAAACCTTTATACATGCAAGATAGAAAATACGAGGTATGTCAAATATTACAAACCAAAGTACGAATATACTACAACAAGAGACGTAGTCTCTCCAAATGTTGTCAAAGTAAAAGTGATTAGCAAACAAGCTAAAAATCGTGTAGAGGTGTTTCAATCCAGGGACAACGCCCGCTAGCTCACACCCGAACCCAAAATATCAAGCAAAACGTCAACCAAGCAAGCAACCTGTTCATCCATGAAAAACCTGAACGCCACAGTCAGTGGGGAGATAAACTCGGGTTCTTCCCAGCCATATCACATTAAACGTACATAAAAGGAAATACAAAAGTAGAAGCATGCATATATAGATATACATGTGAAATACAATAAGGATAGATAGGCAATTCGATATATAACGATAAGAGCATATGAAGTACAAACCGTAACCATCATGCTATTGATAGACTCGGGGAAGACACCCTTAGGCAACTATATACTCACTAGGGCTTACATCTCACCGTTAGTGGCATATACTTGATAAGATAGAGACTCGACATATAAACCACGTCAATCATCTGATTCATGCAAGAGTCCAACTCAATGTTCACGTATAATTCAACTTACAAACAACCATCAAATCATACGAATATGACAACAAAATCTCTCACTGTTAATGGCACGCACTAGCATCGTGTACAATAGCAAGACAAGCCAATGGAAGCCCACGGGATAAGACATTTCCCGGAACCGTATACGATAAGACGTTTCGTGTACTCATGACCTAGACAAACCAATTCACGGGATAAGACGTTTCCTGGAATCGTGCACGATAAGACGTTTCGTACACACAAGACTCTAATCCTCTTGGTAGGACGACGATAATAATACGGTCCTAGTCTAAACCTGGCCAGACTCTCGGAATAAGACATTTCCCGATTCGACATGTGGTAAGACGTTCCACATCCAAGACTCGATCATACAAAGACGTCGAGTACCCCAAATTCGGCTAAACCACACGAAAGAGGCGGAAAGAGATCTATCGTCAAAAGTCAAGCTAATACGCTACATGCAATGACACCACCTCGCAAGGATACAACATTTGACGGTCGGGTCGATCAACGCATTGCGTTCGCCTCCTAACAACGTCGTTGTGACACCCTCAATTTTGCGAAAAGAAAAAAAATATTTAAATACTTAAATGTAAGATGAAAATACATACGAAGGTGTCATAAATAAAAGAGGTCATTACAAAACGGAAATAATATTCTACAAAAGAAATATACAAGACGGGAGACATATCTCCTGTATAAATACGGAAATAAAAGTGTGTACAATAATATACAAACTATGAACTGAATATAGGTCCAAGGTAAATACTTCGCTCGCTAGCTCGTCCATGTACCCCAAATATGCAACACCACCTGTTCGACCGCATTAAATATAAACACGGAAGCCACAGTCAGTGGGGAGTAACTCCGAGTTCTCCCAGCCACGAAATGTCGAGTTTAATTAAACATGAATAACATAAAAGCAATGTATATTAGAAATACAAAACTTTAACATATAAGATATGCTTTTCATGTTATGAAACAAATAACTAACATATAACCTATCATATGAAAGCTATCAAGTGAATCCGATAATAAAATATAACTCGAGGTAGGGAAGCTGGTATGCTGGCTCAGCGGTTACCATGTAACATGGCCCTGATACACTCAAACCCTAATCAACACGTAATCATGTGAATCAGTTAACAATCGTTAATCCAAACTCTATCAATCCTAGCCGGCTTGAATCTCACCTTCTAGAACTCATAGAATCATACATACATGAAAGACCAATACTTCTACAAACAGGCATAAGTTCTTAGTCCAGTCATAGTCGACTTCTGTAACTCGAGGGATATACAAAAGGTTAGGAAAAAAATCAAGTCCTAGGACTGATCAGACCTAGCGACAACAGCTATTCCGTTCCCCGTCCCATGACATAACCGTCTATGAGAAACTCTACTAGGCGACCCCCTAAGCAGAGATGGCTAGTACTTAAGCTGGCTCCAGTCCCAAAACGGATCAGTCAGCCATGCCCCGACTTGGATATAAACCCACCAAGCCGAGACACAAAAGCTATCAAGCAGTGAACTCCATATGCTCGTTAAAGATAGTACGGCCTATCAATGTCATGGTCCAAGATACTCATTTAGAATTAGAATGGTCAAGACGCCATATACTCATAATTATCTATGGGTACTTAGTCAACACGACACCAACCATATAATTAAACAGTCACGGGAAAACATCCTATCATGTGACTATTTGCAAATAAATCATATTCAAATATCATATCGCCTCATATCTACTAAGGCTAATTCACTAATTAAATACAACCATACTTGAAGACAAATCCCCGACCCGAGTCCCGCGACGGGTCATCAGTCAAATCGGGGCTGACTAGATCTTAGTTTGACCAAACCCGTTGGATCAAACCGGCTAGAAGCAGAGTCTTATCACATAGACATAAAATCAACATATTCATTACATGTTATTTTATTACTACTTCTAACATGTGAATTATCATATTATACCCAAAAACCCGCTTGACTTAAATGATAACCAATTAAACTACGACCTCGTCTTATAATTTCTAACATGTGAGAAATAATAATTTATGAAAAAACTTTTTAATTAAATATTTTACTTATTAACATTTCCCACTTGCTAAATATTACAAAACACGATAAAAATGACGATAACTCAAAAACCGTCACAAGTCCCAAAGTGCGACCCACGGGCTGAGTTGGGCCGGACCCACATGGACCTAGATGGGCCCCACGGCCTGATTTGGCTAGAAATGGCTGTTTTTATTAAATTTCAAAAACCCGTTTCTTAAAAATTCCCGCATGCTTTAACATATTTAACACCCGTCCAAACAACAATTAAACTATCAAACATCGACACAACCCAAAGACCAAAACCCGGACCCACCATGGACCAACCCAGACCGGGTCTGAACCGGCCTGGACCGGTCTGGTTGGTCCGGTTCTCAGCCATCCACCACGGTTCCACCACATCAAACACCACATTAATTTCTAACATGTTTTAATCATCAAACCACCATTTCAACATCCATTCATACAAAATCATAACTTCTTAAAATCATCAAAATTTATCAAGAACACTAAACTTGT
The DNA here is from genome assembly GCA_022085475.1 of Heliosperma pusillum. Lineage (NCBI taxonomy): Eukaryota > Viridiplantae > Streptophyta > Magnoliopsida > Caryophyllales > Caryophyllaceae > Heliosperma > Heliosperma pusillum. Next base: position 10,100 of record JAIUZE010071138.1, read on the forward strand.
TAAAATTTCCTACACATCATAAAAATCATAACTTATTAAAAATCATCAAAATTTATCAAGAACACTAAACTTGTTAAAATTTCCTACACAACCTAAAAATCATAACTTATGGAAAATCCTCAAAATTCATCAAGAACACTAAAACAACATAAAAATTCATACAACATAAAAATCATCAAGAACAATAAAACAACATGAAAATTCCATAACACATAAAAATCATCAAGAACAATAAAACAACATAAAAATTCCATACAACATAAAAATCATCAAGAACAATAAAACAACATAAAAATTCCATACAACATAAAAATCATCAAGAACAATAAAACAACATAAAAATTCCATACAACATAAAAAATCATCAAGAACAATAAAACAACATAAAAATTCCATATCATCTCATGTTACTACTAAAATCATAAATAACCATAACATGAATAAAAACTAAAAGTTATGTGACATTTATTCGTCGAGTAAAACGGAATTGTTACCTTAGCTAGCCAAAACAATTAGCACCAAAATAATAAGAAGTATAATAATAAGAAACCCTCCTACTAATCTTCACACAAAATATACGAGTCTCCAAACTCGTCTTCAAAATCTTCCCCTATAAGAAATAACAAGAAAACATTATTAGAACTAAAAATATGAATTTCCATAATTAAAGTGTTGAAAACGATCTTGACGGAATTGAAATATAACCGTACGTGAAGAGGAGGAGCGAAGAGGAGAGTCTAGAAATATAAATTAGGATGGATTTAATTAAGAAACGAAGATTTTATGACGGTTTTGCTCAAGAACGATGAAGAACAAATGATGAACGACGAAGAACACGAAGAACGATCAAAGAAAGTGATGTTTTGATCTTAATTTGATTTGTTGTAAAATGAAAAGTTGTTTGTGAGTAAGGAAGAGTCGTCACTTTTAGCAAATTTAGTCCGAGCTTTCTTTTGCCGGAAGATTTTAGGTTCTTGGACAAATAAGGATGTCGAGTTTTGAAATTGTTGTTACGTAATTGACTCGCGTTTAATAATTATTTTACGGTAATTGATTAAATATAATTAACGATTAAGTTAATTACAACAAATATCTAGATATTATGATTATTGTATCAAAAGTAATGAAAATATCAAGAGCTATTAGAGGTAGGAGAGCCGTGTGGGTAAGGTGATCATCGGGTCTGTTTTTGCTCGATTTGCGTAATTTTCGTTGACGGATCGATAAAGTGAAATAATATCTAGATATTATGATATATTAATCAAAAGAAATGAAAATATCAAGGTCTATTAGAGGAGAGGAAAGGAGAGGAGAGACGTGTGGGTTTGTGGCTTGTCGGGTCTGATTTTTCTCGATTTGCGTAATCTCCGTTGACGGATCGATAAAGTAACAAATATCTAAGATATTTGTATTAGTTTAATCGAAAGAACTAAATATCTCAAGTGAGTGGAAAACGATGACATGGCCGCGTGACTCATGCCAAAGTCGAGTTTCGAATTTGTTACGGGATTTACGATGAGTCGGGAATAGTTAAATGACGTTTGGTTTAAAACCGTAAAAGTTATTCTTTAAATTCCGAATAAATTCAAAATAATTATATTAAATTATGATAAATCATAATAAATCTTAATAAAAATAAATTAAAAATATTATTTTTTTTAATAAAATTTCGGTCTTCAAACTTACAAGGCGAGTCGGGAAAAGTCAACGGAAGTCAAAGTCGACTTAAAAGTCGAGAAAAGTCAAAAATGACTTAAAAGTCAAGAAAAGTTTATGACGACTTAAAAGTCAAGAAAAAGTCAATGACGACTTTAAAAAGTCAAGGAAAGTCAAAGACGACGTAAAAAGTCAAGAAAAGTCAAAGATGACTAAAAACGGTCTTTTAATGAAATCCCTCAGAAATTCCAAATACGAACGCGGAATTTCAAAATAAGACTCGGAACAAAAATTTCTATTTTAAAAACTTAAGTTCTACTGAAAAGTGTTAGTAAATATTTTTACTAGAAAAATTGGGCACTTTTCGGTTGTTACAATCACCCCTCCTTTTAAAAAGTTTCGTCCTCGAAACTTAGAAGAAGGAACGTAACATATATGTAGGTCTATTTCAAAACTGTTAAAATATACTTGTAATAAAATATAGGATCTTATCTACGGAACGGCAGGTTCTCGTCAGCAGTCAACAATATCGATAGAAGGAACGGAATCTTCGAAAGATTAAATCGAATAGAAAGAGGAAAGAAAGAAGGAAATTTACCTCAAGCAAAGAGCTCGGGATATTTAGCTAATATTTTAGCTTCGGGTTCCCAAGTTTCTGATTCGACGTTCCCACAACGCCAAAGGATACGAACTAAAGGCACTACCTTGTTTCGGAGTTGTTTGTTAGCCCTTTCAAGTATACGAATCGGCCTTTCTTCCAAAGCCAAATTAGGTTCCAAGTCCAACACTTCTTCTTGAATAATATGACTCGGATCACTGATCTACTTCTTCAACTGAGAAACATGGAATACATCATGAACTTTGCTCAAGTTCGGAGGTAATTCCAAACGATAAGCAACAGGCACCAACTCTTTGAAGCAACACGGAAACGGTCCAATATATTTAGGACACTCAACTTTCCCTCTCACTCACCAAACCGTTCACTCTGTCATTGCGTGATACTTTAAGGAATACACGGTAATCAACACAAATTCAAGCGGGCGTCGAAGAACACGGCCTAGGATTTCTGTCTATCTTGAGCGCTTTCATTCGGTCACGAATGACTAGAAACTGATCGATCGTTTCAGAACAATTCAGGACCTCAACATAGACATCTTGCACTTGGTCCCAACAAACCGGACTACGGCATTTCCTACCGTATAAAGCCTCGTATGGTGACATATTGATAGATGCATGATAACTGTTGTTATAAGAAAATTCCACCAAAGGCAAACACTTCTCCCAAGATGTATGAAAGTCTAAAGCACAAGCACGAAGAATATCTTCCAAGGTTTGGATCGTTCTCTCAGTTTGACCATCAGTAGCGGCATGAAAAGCTGTGCTCATCAACAATTTACTACCCATGGCTTCTTGCAAAGCTGTCCAGAATCGGGAACAGAATCTCGGATCACGGTCTGAAACTATATCTTTAGGAACTCCATGGTAGCGTACTATCTCTTTCACATAAGCACCAGCTAAAGTATCTATCTTCCAAGTTTCTTTGATAGGCACAAATCTGGCACACTTGGTTAAACGGTCAACAATAACCCAGATGGCATCCTTTCCACTAGAAGTCCTAGGTAAGGCCATCACAAAGTCCATAGAAATAGACTCCCATTTCCACAGAGGAATCTCCAAAGGTTGCAGCAAACCTCCGGGTCTTTGATGATCAATCTTCACCCTTTGACAAGTAAGACATCTACTAACATACTCCTTCACTTCAATCTTCATCCTAGGCCACCAGAATTGTGGTCTCAAATCTTTATACATTTTGTCGCCACCCGGATGAATAGAATAAGGAGAAAGGTGAGCTTCATCAAGTATTCTCTTCCTCAACTCGGCCCTTCTCGGAACATACATTCGACCATGGTAACGAAGGTAGCCATCATTATCCACCACACAATCTTTAGCTTGCCCAAGTGATATTTTTGCTCGAATGGCGATAAAAGTAGCATCCTCCGGTAAACAAGT
>JAIUZE010071139.1:0-15996 GCA_022085475.1 Heliosperma pusillum
TTTGACTTGGGACGTCGATGTTCTTAAACTGCAGATGAGAACTTGCCGTACCATTGATAAGACTCTGTATTTTTATTACGAATATATTTTTAACAGTTTTGAAATAGACCTACATATATGTTACGTTCCTTCTTCTAAGTTTCGAGGACGAAACTTTTTTAAAAGGAGGGGTGATTGTAACAACCCGAAAAATACCCGATTTTTCTAGTAAAAATATTTACTAACACTTTTCAGTAGAACTTAAGTTTTTAAAATAGGAATTTTTGTTCCGAGTCTTATTTTGAATTCCGCGTTCGTATTTGGAATTTTTGAGGGATTCCATGAAAAGACCGTTTTTAGTCATCTTTGACTTTTCTTGACTTTTAAGTCGTCTTTGACTTTTCCTTGACTTTTTAAAGTCGTCATTGACTTTTTCTTGACTTTTACGTCGTCCTAAACTTTTCTTGACTTTTAAGTCATCTTCGACTTTTCTCGACTTTTCAGTCAACTTTGACTTCCGTTGATTTTTTCCCGACTCGCCTCATAAGTTTGAGGACCGAAATTTTATTTAAAAAAATAATATTTTTGATTTTTTTTTATTTAGATTTATTAAGATTTATCATAATTTAATATAATTATTTTGAATTTATTCGGAATTTAAAGAATAACTTTTACGGTTTAATTCCGAACGTCATTTAACGATTCCCGAGTCATCGTAAAGCCCGAAACAAAACCGAAACTCGACTTTGGCATGAGTCACACGCCCATGTCATCGTTTTCCACTCACTTGAGATATTTTATTTGTTTCGAGTAAACTAATACAAATATCTTAGATATTTGTTACTTTATCGATCCGTCAGTTTAAATTACGCAAATCGATAAATCAGACCCGATTGTTCACCAAACCACACGGTTTTCCCTCCTCTCTTCGACCTTGATATTTTCTTTCTTTTCATTACAATAACATAATATCTTGATATTTAATTCAATTAACTTAATATCTAATTAATTACGGTAATATAATTATTATACCGAGTCAATTCCATAACAGCAATTTCAAAACCCAACTCACTATTTTGCTCTATATTACACGGCACTCCAACTCCCATTTTACTCACTAACAACTTTTCATTTTTCAACAAAAAAAATTAAGATCTAAATATCACTTTCTTCATCGTTCTTCATTTGTTCTTCGTGTTCTTCAATTGTTCTTCATCGTTCTTGAGCAAAACCTTCATAAAATCTTCATTTCTTAATTAAATCCGTCCTAACTTATATTTCTAGACTCTCCTCTTCGCTCCCCATCTTCACGTACGGTTTTTTTTCAATTCCGTCAAAATCGTTTTCAACACTTTAATTATGGAAATTCATATTTTAAGTTCTAATAATGTTTTCTTGTCATTTCTTATAGGGGAAGGTTTTGAAGACGAGTTTGGTGACTCGTATATATTAGGGGAAGATTAGAAGACGGGTTTCTTAGTTTATACTTCTTATTTTGGTGCTAATTGATTTTTCTAGCTAAGGTAACGATTCCGAGTTACTCGACGATTTAATGTTACATAGTTTTGTTTCTTTGGTTTTTTGTTTAGTGTTCTTGACATATGTGATGATTGTTCATAATCATGATTTTTGTATGCATGATGGATGAATTGGATGTTTAAAATGGATGTTGTTAATTAAAATCATGTTGGAAATAATTTGGTGTTGGTTGTTGGGGAAAACCGTGTAGGGTGGCTGTTTTGGGGCTGGAAACCGGTCCAAACCAGCTGGTCCAGGCCGGTCCAGACCGGTTTGGGTTGGCCATGGTGGGTCCGGGTTTTGGTCTTTGGGTTGTGTCGATGTTTGATTGTTATGTTGTTGTTTTGACGGGTTTTAATTATGTTAAAGCATGCGGGAAATATTAGGAAACGGTTTTTAGTAAAGTTAAAAAGCCAAAACAGCCCAAAACAGGCCGTGGGGCCCAGTCCAGGCCCGTGTCAAGTTGGCCCAAAATCAGCCGTGGGTCCCACCTTGGGACTTGTGACGGTTTTTGAGTTATCGTTATTTTTATCGCGTTTTGTAATAATTAGCAAGTGAGAAATATTAATAAGTAAAATATTTAATTAAAAAGGTTTTTCATAAAATTACTATTTCTCACATGTTAGAAATTATAATACGAGATGGTAGTTTAAATTGATATCCGTTAAGTTAAACGGGTTTTCGTATGATTTTAATAATTCACCTGTTAGAAATAGAATGAAATAACATGAAATGAATGTGATATTCTTATGTTCAAGCCTCGAGGGCTAAGACTCTGTTTCTAGCCGGTTTGACCAAACGGGTTTGGTCAAACTAAGATCTAGTCAGCCCCGTTTTGACTGATGACCCGTCGCGGGACTCGGGTCGGGGATTTGTCTTCAGGTAAGGTTGTATTTAATTAATGAATGAGCCTTAGTAGATATGAGGCGATATGATATTTGAATATGATTTATATGCAATTAGTCACATGATAGGAAGTTTTTCCCGTGACTGTTTGATTGTATGATATATGTCGTGTTGACTAAGTACCCATAGAGAATTATGAGTATATGGCGTCTTGACCATTCTAATTCTAAATGAGTATCTTGGACCATGACATTGATAGGCCGTACTATCTTTAACGAGCATATGGAGTTTGCCGCTTGATAGCTTCTGTGTCCCGGCTTGGTGGGTTTATATCCAAGTCGGGGTATGGCTGCCATTGTTTCCACTTTGGGAAATGGAGCCAGTTTAAGTACTAGCCAACCCCTTTGATGGATCTTCTTAGGGTGTACTCATGTGATTGTATCATGGGTCTTGGATGCGATGGATCTTCGCATTTCTCTGGGTCTGCGCAGTCTAGGTTTAGGGTTGAGTCGTATCTTGGACATGTTTCTGAGAGGAACTCTGAGCTAAGATATGTGCTTTGGATCTGGGCCATGTTATTAGTGTAACCGCTGAGCCTAGATGTGTGCTTGGTATTTGGGCCATGTTACCGGAGTGACCGCTGAGCCTAAATATTTAAGTATATCCTACCTCGTGGTATAGACTCGAGTTACAGAAGTCTTCTATTGACTGTACTAAGAACTTATGCCTGTTTGTAGAAGTATTGGTCTTTCATGTTTGATGATTCTATGAGTTTTAGAAGGTGAGATGCAAGCCGGCTAAGATTGATAGAGTTTGGATTACCGATTGTTAACTGATTCACATGATTACGTGTTGATTAGGGTTTGAGTGTATCATGGCCATGTTACAGGGGGTAACCTCTGAGCTAGCATACCAACCTTCCCTACCTCTGTTATAGTTTATTATCAAATTCACATGATAGCTTTCACATGCTAGGTTATATGTTAGTTATCTGTTTCATAACATGAAAAGCATATCATATATGTTTAAGTTTTGTATTTTCCATATACATTGCTTTTATGTTATTCATGTTTTATTAAACTCGACATTTCGTGGCTGGGGGACTCGGAGTTACTCCCAACTGACTGTGGCTTCCGTGTTTATATTTAATGCGGTCGAACAGGTGGTGATGCATACTTTGGGTACATTGACGAGCTAGCGAGCGAAGTATTTACCTTGGACCTATATTCGGTTCTTAGATTGTATATTATTATACACTCTTTTATTTCCGTATTTATACGGGAGATATGTCTCCTGTCTTGTAAAATTCTTATGTATAATATAAATTTTCTTTTGTAATGAACCTTTGTATTTATGACACCCTTCGTTATGTATTTAAATTATTTTTTTTCTTTCCGCAAATTTGAGGGTGTCACATCAAGGGATCAACTGATCACCACCGTCTTACGACAGTAAGGTCAAACTCAAGTAAGTCAATTGTTACCGATTAATTTTAACCAGTTGACTATAATATTCACCATCCCTTTGTATTCTTGTTATTGAGATTTAATTAAGTGATCGCACTGTTGTTGAGGACATTCACTCCAACAGAAGGTTGTTCATCAATTGGGGAACAAGATATTTGGATGACAAAGAATATGACCATGCTCACTTTTACGTTCTTTCTAATTGTGAGATCTTGGAATCATATGAAACGCAGTTTGTGAATGATTTTATCAAAGCACATCCTAATGTGAGCATAGATGATGTTTGGAGTAACCATGAGGATCAATTTGCAGCATGGTTACGGAACCATGTAATTGAGTTAAATATCCAAGATGATTTGATAAGGAGTTTGGCCTTTGGTCCTTCACGAATAATTAAAACGTGGAATCGTTACTCGGGCAATGGATTTAATTTCCATACATTCAACTACGGTAAGGATAAGGCGATGTGCAATTATGAAGTTACTATTTCTTCTCCTTCATGACAGTGAATACTATTGTATAGTTGAGGGTATATTTAAGATGAGCTATAATGGGCTTGACCGTGCTTATAGAACTGTCTTATTTAAGTGTTACTGGATGGATTACTCTGTGGCCGGTATGAAAGTTAATGAACGTTATAAACTCAATGAAGTAAATCATACCCGAACATACTCAAAGTATGATCTATTTATACTCGCACATCAAGCTAATCAAGTTTATTTCGCTTCTTCTTCAAGCATGAGGAGTGATAGAAATCAAAAGTAATGGTGAGCAATCTTTAAGACAAAAGCACGCTCACAAATTGATACAACTTTTTTTCAAGAAGAAATAGTATTTAGCGGGTTAATGTTGTCTAAAGCTGATGAAATCATTTATGAGAATGGAAATGAAGAGGGTGAGGATTTGGAAGATGAGGATGATGGTGATGGTGAAGGTGAAGGTAAAAGTTTAGGTGAAGGTGAAGGTGAAGGTGAAGGTAATGGAGAAGGTGATGGTGATGGTGATGGTGATGGTCAAGTTGACGGTGATGGTGACGGTGTTAGTGATGGTGATAATGATTATGAGAATGATGATGATGACGACGACGACGATGATGATGATGACTATGATGATGATGATGATTAATTTGGTAAAGATAAATATTTTATCTGGAAAGCAATTTTGTTTCTATGTTTTTTTTAATATTTTTATTTATTTTATGTTATTAACACTTTCTAACAATTTTATTTGTGTAATTGTAGATGGCGGGAGGTAGACAGTGAGGTGGCGGTTCTCTCAGTCGCCTTAGTATCTTTTCAGTCGATGAGGAGGATACAGAGATTGAGGAGCCGGTGGTCGAGGAATCGACCAATGACGATGAGTCATCTGACCAGGGACTGGAGATCCTGTACACTACGGATGGGAAGATGATACTTGATCCAGCGGGTCTTTGGTAAGACAATATCTTTGTTCGTTTATAATTATTTTACATTGTTTAACATAAATGCATACCTGTACTTAACATATGGTTTGTCAGGTTTACGGCTCAACAGGTTGTACGAGTTTGTTCTGCTAGTACAAATAAGAAGATGATGGGGGCTGCTCCTACTTGGTGGTCAAATGCTATGCCCGAACAAAAAGAGGAATGGTTCAATAACTTTAGGGTATATTTTTGTATATATTTTGTTATATTATTCTAATTTTCAATTAATAATTTATTTTACTAATACTTATATTGTAGACCAAATTTGACTGGGCGGCGGGATTAGAGCATATTGTACGTAAAAGGTATACATTGACAAGACGGTTAAGGGACAACATGTATAAGGTTGTCAAGCGGAAAAAGGCGCCGGAACATATGAGAGGTATTTAATTAATTTTGTTATTTGTATATAGTTATAATTTAATACAATTTTATCATCTTTTATAATACTATTTTACATTGTAGGTGGTGCATATGAAGCGATGTTGAAGTACCGTGAAAGCCCTGAGTTTAAGGCTAAGTCAACCCAAGCATCAATCAACAAATAAAAGAAGAGGAAAGAAAGAAGGAGCGGCTGAGCCTTCACATAACGGGGGATCTAGATATTTCTTGGATCGAGTTTTGGGTGTAAGTTTACATATTAATCCATTATATTACAAATGTGAAAATTATAACTTAAGTCCATTCATTAAAATCTTCTTATACATGTCTTTCTTCTTTTATAAGGGTAAGAAGAAAAAAGATAAGATACCCACGGCTCCGGAGCTCTTCCTTGACACCCATTCTAGACTCCAAGGCAGTAGAAGATTCTTCATTAAGCCGAAAGACAAGGAGCTATATGTAAGTTTCAAACAATTTTATATTTATACATATTAGCTCATTTTATATCTTATTTTGTAGCCATTTTTAATCATAATGTTTATATTTTTTAGGATGCCTTTTTGAGCGAGAAAGAAAAGAACCCCGATACGCCCGATAATGAGATTTGGTTTGACTTGGTTGAAGGCTTCAAAAAAGGATCCGTGTATGGACTTGGCTTGACTCAAGAGGTATTATACAAATCCCCAAGGGCGAGGATGCCTTCAAGCTCGAAGCAAACTTACCTGCCGGATGTCGTAAGTAAATTGCAAGCCGAGGTAGATGCTGAAAGAAGAATAAATGATGAAAGGAATGAAGAAGTTCGGCTTATGAAGAAAACGTTTCTCGCTATGGAGACATACTTCGCAACCTTCAACTCCGGTCCGCGTCCCTTTTTCCGATATCCTAGAGTTCTCTCTTGGGGAGGCGGTTTTGGAGCGGGAGTTAGCTTCACTAGCACTTGACTTAGGTCCCATATTACCAAGCCCATTAGGATGTTAGTTTATGTTTGAAAACTCTTTTAGTTTTGATGTTAAAACTTGGATTCATTTTTATTTTCAAGACTTATTTGTAAACTTGGTTTGATTCTCATTTTATATATGAGAGCGTTGGTTTCGTTATGTGGTGTTTTGAATGTTTCCATTGTGGTTGTTTTGTTATTGTAGCAACGTTTTCTATGAACGATCAAACACCAAAAATAAAGTAAATAGAGTTTTATGAGCCGTTTTATTACAACTTCTAGGAACATAACAAAATGAAAGCCAATAAAAATACAACCTTAACTTATAATGTCTCAATAATGACCTTAATATATATGTTGACCGCGTAATTCCTCAGGTATTACTAGGTCAAGTTAAGGATTAACTCGACGGATATTGGTGTCACTTGGTCGAGTAGTAGTTGGTACTCGGTCGAGTGGCGGTCACTCGGACGAGTGGCTATCTTTTGAAAGACCCTGATTGTTGGCACTAGGTCGAGTGAGTGTTACTGGATCGCGTAAGGTGTTACTCAATGAGTAATAGTCGTAACCGGTGGTTTGTTATTTTAATTTTCGCGTGGGTCATAACCAATATAAAAGGATTTTCTCTCTCTTGCTTCCTTATAATTTTTCATTAGTAACATAAACTCTCACCAAATCTCTAATATCTCTCTAATTAATCCCTAATTACTCTCTAATTACCCCATAATCTTATCTTGGATTTATTGTGGAATTCCTTGTTCTAGATCTTTCTCATATATTTTCCAAGCTTTGTAAGTAATCTTCATCTTGAATCATGTGATTTCAACTTAATCATCTTTTAAATATGAATTAGAATAAATTAGTCTGTAATTTGTGATTAGATTGGTAATTAAGATGAGATTAATGTTATTAAATCATTATATGTTGTTTAGATTAGATTATTATGATTATCTTGAGATTAGGGTAATGTTTTTAGATTAGAATTTGGGGGAAATAATATTAGATGATGGAATTGATGTTGTGTGACCTAGAAATTGGGGAAAAGTGTCGTAGATTGTAGTTGATTGATTATTAATAGGACATTTGAGATATTGAGACCTACATTGTGACTATTGACCTTGTTGATGTTAAACTTGGGGGAAAAAGTCTTAGACTGTGATGCTTAGTCTTATACCATAACACTTGGTAGTAATTAGTAGTAAGTGTTATTATTATGACATATAGGTGACGACTTTGTAGAAAAGAACTTCTAGCTTATTTCTTGTGCTTTGCTTGTGAGGTAGATTGTTTCAAGGTAGGTTAATCCTACTCATTTTAGGTGTATGTGATTGGTTGATGTGGATTATGTTATGATTGTGACATGTTGATTAGAGTTTGGATGATAGATTGTGATTGTGATATATTGGTGTTTGGAGTGCTTGTTTATATGGAGCGGTAGTGGGAATTGACTCCATAGACTTTGTGGGTCGCTCTTCATGGTCCCACTATGGAAGAGACAGTGCATGTGGTTATGACCTGAGTCTGGGGGTGACCTCGGCGGTAGGGCACATGGTGTCTACGGCGTGCCCTGGAAACGGCGGCGAGCTATTTGATGGCACTGCGATTGGTGAACGGTGTGCTTCTCGTTGGCACTCCGGTGCGCTATTCGATGGCACCGGATATGTGTCATGATGATATTGTTATTCCTTGATATTGATTGTGTATATGTAAACTTACCGATCACTACAAAACTCACGCGGGAATCTCACAGACAAAATCCGTCAATAACGCCTCTATTCCTGAAAATCAGTTAGTCAACTCTGACGGATTTTCCGTCAGTAATAGATGTTGCTGACGGTTTAATGACGGATAATCCGTCAAACAGACGTGGCCTAATCTTACCCAAAGTCAACCTAATGTTGACTTGTGTGATGGAATTTTCGTCAGTATGGTCAACATTATGTTGACTTTTCTAACGGATTTTCTGTCAGTATGGTCAATATTATGTTGACTTTAATGAGAGAATTTCCGTCAATATGGTCAACATTATGTTGACTTTTCTAACGGATTTTATGTTAGTATGGTCAATATTATGTTGACTTTAATGAGGGAATTTCCGTCAGTAATTAAAATGACAATGGTTTACAAGGTATTCGCTTCCTACTTGAATTCTTTTTACTTTTACACCGAGAGCCATGACACTTTGTACATTCCTCAAGATTAGCATCTTCTTCCCAAAAAAGCATGCATCCGGCAGGACATGCATCAATTTTTTCATTGAGTAGTTGGAGTCCCTTAAGCAAGTTTTTAATCTCTTGAAAATTGCGCGCCATTTGATTATCTTTTGGAATAATGTCATTAATGAACGACATAAAACCATTGACGCATCGAAGAGATAAGTTGTTCTCACATTTGAGTGCTACCAACCTAGCAGCCGCTTGCAAAAAAATCATATTACTTCCCTCATACACTTGTTGTTCGGCTTTATTTAACATTTTAAAGAATGAAGAAACTTAGGGATGTGGGGTTTCATAACAAACTTCTTCATCGCTAAGGTCGATGGGATTAAGTCAAACCTGCAATATTTTATGAACATTATCACGTAATGCATTATCAACCGACTTCCGATAAGGATTCTCACTAACTACGATACTTCAACTTTCTTCGGTAGTTAGTTTCTCACCGTGATACTTCCATTCATAGTAGTTATTGGTAAATCCATTCGACCAAATATCATTTTGAACATCCCTCTTCATTTTAAAAGCTAAGTTATCGCATTTCTTACATGGACACCTCATTTCACCTAAATCCTTATACCCACTACTTTGTTCCGCGAATTCAAGAAACTCTTTCACCCCATTTTTAAATATCAGCTTGGGTTTCTTTTTTTCGTCTAATCTTTCAAACATTCACTGTCGTTCTAATTTTTTCATGTTATTATGTATCTACATTTCAATATATATTTATATGTCATAAGATAATTAAATTATCTCAATTAACAACAATGATCATAATCAATAATCACACACAATAAATTAAACATTTATTATTACAAATATATAAAATTGTCAACGAGTAAATTAAAATTCATTTCCTTCAATTGGGTCCTTATAACTCCAACCTAAACCCATCAATGTACGTTTCAAAACACTAGCAAACACCACTTGTGATTTATTAATGAGGAAACCATTCGGCAACAATTCTCCTTTGTTCTCTAAATACACAATATTGAATAAATAATTACTCAACATATGCATTCAGAACATTAAAGACAGTCCCAAAATGGGGACTATTCAAAACTTACTCCTAATAAGTATTTTTAAACGGTTACTACGTCAATATCGACACATATAATAATTTTATCATCAGCAACAACAACAATATCAACTTATATTACTTCAATTAATAACACACGTAACATTTTACACTCATTTCTAACTACCATTTTATATTTTATTTTAACAAATTAACACTAATTATATTATAATAACAACAACAAGTTCAACATAAAAAACAATAATGACTACTATCCTAAGATCAATTAAAGATAAACAAATGATTAAGACGGAGGGAGTAATCAAAACAAAGATAGATACTTAACCTAAGAATCAAAACAAAGAAAATGACAAAGGGAGATGAGGGCAATGAGGCGGCGGCGGCAGGAGGGGGCAGAAGGCGGTGTTTGTCGGAGGTAAGTAAGATAAACAACACTAAGAAATAGAGGAGTATTATTATTAAACAATAAAAAGAGAAAATAGAGAGAATAACAATAGTGGAGTAGAAGAAACTTACATGTGTAGTTGTCGGAGGTAGAGTAATGGCGGTGGTCGGAGGTGGCGAAGGTGGTGTCGCGTGATTTTGGGGGTTAGGGTTAAGGGGAAATCGATTTGGGGAAAACATAAAGAGTGGTAGTCGTCGTGTGATTTTTCTGATATAAACAGTTTTCCGTCAGTAAGTTCAAATGTGACACGGGAAAATGACGTCATTTTCGTCAGTATTAGTCAATTTGAGTTTGACCCGGTTTAATTTTTTTGACGGAATTTCCGTCAGGATTGGTCAACTTAAGTTTGACTCGGTTTAATGTTCTGACGGAATTTCCGTCAGGATTGGTCAACTAAAGTTTGACTTTGGTTTAGTTTCTAATGGAATGTCCGTCAGTTGTCGTCATAATATTTTGGCGCCATTGACTTTAGTCAACGTGCCAAAATAATCTGACGGATTTTCCGTCAGACTTTATTAGCGCCATTACCTTTGGTCAACGTGCCATAATAATCTAACGGATACTGGCGGATATTCCGTCAGAATTTCATTTCTGTCAGTGACCCGTCAGTGTTCTGTCAGTTTCCCGAGATTGTCTGACGGCGTTTAGATTCCGTCAGGAGTGCTGTCAGTTTCCCTTGTTATTTTTGTAGTGGATGTTGTTGTTTTAACAATCGTGACCCATACTGTATTTGTGACGTATGACGAGTCATCATTGAGCGAGTTTGATGTTGGCCTTGATGATGATCATTTCTGATGATGATATGGGATGCGTGCCTGGGAGTGAGGCCGATCACCTAGTGTTTTCCTCTTAAAGTTGGTTTTGGACTTGTAGATGGTGTTAGTAGATTTTAGATCATGAGTACCTTTGTCTTTTGAGTTGTACTTGTTTTGGAGTCGGATTAGAGAACTTGTAACCTTAGCTGACTTCCGCTTTACTTTATGTGATAAGACTCAGTTTGGTACATCCTACCCTCGGGAAACCAGAGCGTAGCACCCCAACGTGCTCAGAAGGTCTTGCGTAAAGGCTTCGGGTATGGCGGGGTGTTACAAAATAGTATCAGAGCGACGATCTTGAACCCAAAACCAATGAATCTAATGACATTAGGGTGTCTAATTAAAATGAACTCGGGGTGAGTTGATTGGAGCCAATTTGCTAAAACTGGGGAGTCGTCGTTAATGGCACTACGGCCTTCTCATTTTGTCACCGGTCACATAACGTGGTTAGATATAGGATGGGAAGCGATATGAGATATTGTAGTGCTTATGTAATGATAATGCTGTGTGAAATGTGGTTGTACTTATTGTTGATGATGCCGGAATTTGAAATGATAAGGAAATGTGATATGATGGAATTGGAGTTGGCATGAGGCATGTTGATAGGCTTAGGAGTATTATATATGTAAGTTTCTTAAACTCAATATTAGACATTTCTAATATCATAAAACTAATAGTTTATTCTTAAACTATATAGATCTTATGCATGCATAACTAAAAACAAATAAGGAAGAAGAAATTTGTTCCTTACATTGATTTATACGGATTCTGGGCACAAGATAGGACTCCTTCCTACTCTTGTTCTTGATCTAATAATATTAGGGATGAATCTCCAAGTCCTTAGTATAAGAACTCTCCTTTTGTTGCACCAAGACAATACCCAAAAATCACAAATATTACTACACTAGTAATATATAATAGTTCCCTTAAAATAACTAATAATCTAATTACTACACTTAGTAATATTATTAGTAAAATGAACACTAGAATTGTGAGGCTTCTTAAGCTTTATTTTTAGTGTAAGAATGTAGAGAGATGTAGAGAATTTTTGCATGAGTGAAAAATGAGATGGAGTGTGGTATAAATAAAAGGAAACTTGTCCTCTTTTCCTCTTCACTAGCACCGGCCACATGCCCCCATTGTGGGGTGTGTGGTCACTTTTAATTGTTCTTAACAATGTGAAAAGGTAGTGTGTAAGAATAAGTCTAGTATATGATTACATCTAATTCTCAATTAGATTAATACACAAAAACTAATCATCCTCTTGTATACTACATTAAACCGGTGCACCCCACTTAAAATGGGTGTCCATTTTATTTTTGCAATTTGTCATTTGTCACATATGTGACATGTGACATGTAACATGTAATTTTGCTTATAAATGTGCATTTAACCAATTTAAATGCAATTTCATAACAAATAATTAGACTTAACATTTTAAGTCATATTTTACAATTACATGTAAATAAAATGGGTCATCTCATATTTGGTTAATATAATCTACAACAATTTGTAATTATAATCAACCAATTTTCCTTATCTCAAATGTTTCATAAACATAATGCATTCTTAGTAATATAACAATTAAGTTACTAAAATAAATCGTATTTAATCATATTACAATAAGATATATTTCTCACTTACCATATAAACTTGGTTCAATTTAAGGGATTAATTAATCTGTATCGCTATACAATTAATTAATGTACATGATTAGGGGATTTTCCTTTAGGTGTGACCTCAAGGGTTCAACTGATCACCACCGTCATACGACAGTAACATCAAACTCTATTGAGCCAATCGTTACCGATTTATGTTGACCAGTTGACTATAATATTCATCATCCCTTTGTATTCTTATTATTGAGATTTAATTATGTGATCGCACTATGTTGAGGACATTTACTCCAACAATCTCCCACTTGTCCGAGACAAGTGTGCGTCACCAATTCTCTTATCCTATTACTATCTCCCACTCAATGCAAGGTGTCTTGCAGGTCGTACTTGCATTTGATCATATCAAGAGTGGTTTCCTTGATCTGGAGAGTAACTGTCTGACCGGAATTATCTACCATAGATACCTTCCGAGCGTGGCCATGCATTTTCAGCTTACTCCTCCTCGAGTGGCCTTGAGATTTAAAACAACCCTGACAAGGGGTGGACAATTCATATCGCACTATTCCCTTCGAATAGCCACATCTCATCATGACCCAAAAGATGCTCATTTGACCCCAGTTACGAAGGTCGTATAGCATAAATCAAAGTCACTCTGAAACTGTGCCACCTTAGGCGAACAGTCTTTAGTCAAAGAATTGACTCAAAAAAGAATACTAGTAGCTCTTGCCACGACCAGGCTACAAGAATTGTCAGAATTCTATAAGCGGTCAATGCCCGACAGATTGTCTCTTACAGTCCGTCTATGTGATCGATTGGTCATCCCTTATGATCCTATGGTATTTGAACTTGCCATCAATCGCATCACACTCTAATTACTTGGAGACGTCACCTGATAAAAGTAACTAGGGGCCAATGCTATGTTAATCCAGTCCACTTTAATGGAGTCCTTGATTGTCTCTACAATCCATTTGGATATAACAAAGCACAAAACTGAGTTTATGAAACTCAAACGATAAATGTGATTATCATATATGAACAATCAACACAATGTTATTGTTTCATATCATATAATCTAAAGTTTATTTCGTCCATGACAATTCATGACGATCTTATTAAATGCAATAAAGGCTTGGGTAGTGAATATTCCATATATTCATTTATTCCAACCTTGTGAATTGCTTTTTCCTTCCATCCAACGTTATTCCTAATAACATGAATTCATCTACGTACATATCTAGATCTCTATCTAGTGTTGGGCTCTATAACTTTAAAGATGCTCCCACTCGTTATCATGATAACTGATAGGTATTTAGATGTAAGGATCTACCATTAGATCCTTGTATGCCACCTTATCCTCATCATAATGTACTAGGTCTCTATTTGTAAAATTTATGATGATTGACTCTTCAATCATGCTTTCATTTATTCGCTTCTTTTATATATAACAAAAATATGCATAGGATTTCGATAAATCCTTATAAGTTTGGAAATTTGGATTCGTGTAACCTTTACCACATATCCCAATTATCTCTACCAAACACAAGAATGAATCCCTAGTTCTCCTCGAGAACTCTACAGATGTTCTCGTAGGCTATCCAATGACTCTCATGTGGATTGTTTTGTTTTAGGCTTGTCATGCTCCCAGCATACAATTCATTTAGGTATGTGCATGTAATGGCATACATGATCGGTATCATGTGATCAACAATTCTTAGGTTCAGTGGATGACTATGACCCTTTCATAGTGATCCCACTTTTATCAACATAAACAACCTATTTAACTTGTTGAATAGATTATGGATCTTATCGATATAAGATACCTTTTAAATGCCAAGCTAAAATCTTCTATTCCACAATAGATTTTGATTTTAGTATACATGTTGCCCTTTTTCATCCAATATTAAAATCCAACGGTTTCTTAAAAAAATAATATGAAGACGTCACTCTCAATGAGTGAAACGTCATTCACGTGGAAAAAAATTTCTCCCACTGAAATTCATGTCTTTACATGATAACTTAAACTCCCACTTAACTTCATGTCTATACATGACTTTAATTCCCACTGAATTTCATGTCTATACATGACTTTTCGACAATTCGAGTGAAACCCCTCTTATATCTTATAATAGAAAAGATCATCATAACCTCTAGGTAGTTACATACAATAGGCTTGTGTCATGTACACATCCTATTCCAAATCCCTATTTGGACATGTGGTTTTGATGTATATCTTGTACATACCTATTATGAGGTATTTTATTGATGATTTGGATCTAA
The DNA here is from genome assembly GCA_022085475.1 of Heliosperma pusillum. Taxonomy (NCBI): domain Eukaryota; kingdom Viridiplantae; phylum Streptophyta; class Magnoliopsida; order Caryophyllales; family Caryophyllaceae; genus Heliosperma; species Heliosperma pusillum. The sequence continues at coordinate 14,998 of JAIUZE010071139.1, forward strand.
GCATAGTTACGCATTAACTTGGCTTTTGTAGACATCTACATGTCTATCCATGCAACTATAATTGGACAACTCCAAATAAAACATTTTCTTTGCATAGAATCCATATAGTTTCATAAGTCTCTTTTAGAAAATCAAAATTCAAAATTTCTAGGTACTTGCACTTCATAGATCATAATCTTATTATATCAAGAACAATTTATTTTTGTCTCGTCACTAGTCTAAGGATTTACCTAAGAACGCTTTCTTTTGGTCTCCTTACCAGTCTTGAGTCTAACCTAAGAACATTTTCTTTTGGTTTTCTCACTAGTTCCTAACTAGTTTTTCGTTGTGGCTCATTTTCTCCCACACTATCTTTAGAAAAATACAACTATTTTCTTTAAAGATAGCCTTATGATCCACAAACAATTTTGTACTCATACTTGTAAGGGAGGTAGAAGTATCACAACATGACCTTAAGTGATCTACTAAAGACTTCTTTGTAAAGACACCGAATCTTAGCTTTGAGATAGACTAGTTCTATAATCTAAAGAGGTGTACTCATATTCATGTCAATTACAATCTTTATAAGTGGTGTGGCCAATTGGTTTGGTAGACTCCCTACTTTGAGTTCAATAACTCAATTTTGACTTAGCAATTGATCTTTCAAAGTGAGAATCGAATTCTTAGTCTTCTATTATATTGATTCAATCATCATAATACTAATATGATCAATTTCAGTTAATACAATTTATGTTATTAGCAAGTAGAGTATGATGACAAGTTTTTAGAACTAAAAGTTTCAACAAACCGAGTGACTTGAGTTGAAAACCAAGTAACTAAATCCAATTACAACCAATGTCAATAAAAGGAATTTAACAAATTTCCATGTCAAAACAAGGAAATTATAAAAGTTCTAAAAACAATGTCTCAAAATACATCCCAAAATTTTGACAATTCAAAATGAGACCAAGCTTCCATAGGTCTTCAATCATGGGTAGCTACCTTAGCTTCCCTTGAAGA
>JAIUZE010071141.1:0-25883 GCA_022085475.1 Heliosperma pusillum
GAGAGGTATCCTACTGCTTAATTGCATGTGTAGTGGGCATACGACGACGTTGTTGGGAGTTGAACGCATTGCGTTGATCGACCCGCCGTCAAATGTTGTGTACTTGCGAGGTGGTGTTATTTGCATGTAGCGTACCGCTTGTTATGAGGCTTGTGCTCTTTTCCGCCTCTTTCGTGAATTGTTCTACCGAATTTGGGGTACTCGGCGTATATGATTGACCGAGTCTTGGATGTGGAACGTCCTACCACCATGTGAATCGGAACACGTCTTATTCCGAGAGTATGGCCAGGTTTAGACTAGGACCGTATTATTATCGTCGTCCTACCGAGAGGATTAGAGTCTTGTGTGTACGAAACGTCTTATCGTACATGGTCCCGGGAAACGTCTTATCCCGTGAACTTGTTTGTCTAGGTCATGAGTATACAAAATGTTTTATCGTATACGGTTCAGGGAAACGTCTTATCCTGTGGACTTCCATTGCCTTGTCTTGCTATTGTACTTGATGCTAGTGCGTTTCATTTACCGTGAGAGATGTCATCAATATATTGGTATGGTTGGATGAATGATTATATGATTGATCATTGAGTGACTTGGTATGGTTTGTTTGTCGAGTCTCAATCTTATCAAACTTATACCGCTAACGGTGAGATGTAGGCCCTAGTGAGCGTATTCGGTTGCCTAAGAGTGTCTTCCCTGAGTCTTTGAATAACATGATGGTTTCGTATTTGATTTCCACATGATCTTATTATTATTTATCGAATTGCATATCTATTCTTATCGTATCTCACATGAATATCTATATATGCATGCTTTACTTTTGTATTTCCTTATATGTACGTTTGATGTGATATGGCTGGGAGAACCCGGAGTTACTCCCCACTGACTGTGGCGTTCATGTTTTTCATGAATGAACAGGTTGCTTGCTTGGATGCCTTGGATATGATGTTGGGGGTTCGGGTTGACGATAGCGGGGTTGTCCCCTGGAAGTTTTCACCCTCTAGAGATATTAGCTAGTTTTGCTAAAAAACACTTGTTCGTTGCCTAACATTTTAAGAACCCCGTTCTCTTTGTTGTAATTTGTATTTAGTTTGTAACATTTGACACACTGTGTTATAATAGATCTGCAGTTTTAAAGGTTTTTAAAATACCGTATTTCCGCATATTATTTCACATGCTTGTATGTTTTATATTTCCGCATTCGCGAGGGTTGTCACAGTTGGTATCAGAGCTTTGATCGCTCCAGACGCACACACGTGAACCCTAACTTAAACTACTTGACCTTGAAATAATAAATGAGAGATTGGGTGGAAGTTAAGGACTTTACTTGGTAGTCTATTTGTTTATGCTAATTGATAGGAGTAACTTAATTTGTTTTTTTTTTCTTATGAAGATGGTTAGACCGCGTTTAGTGAGAATGTTATGAGGAGGATCTTGCTCAAGTGCTGAAGAATCAGCAAGATGCCGCTCTAGCTAATGCCAACCAAGTTCCCCCTAGAAGGGAGGACAACCATCAAGGTGGCTATGCATGGGTGGCGGGACAAATTGCAAGGAGTAAGATCGTGCCTTATGGTGGAGAACCTGATCCTACGGAGCTATCCGACTGGTTCCGTGAGATGGAGAAGCAGTTTGATCTTTACCAAGTCCGGGAAGAGGACAAGGTGAGGATAGCAAAGCACTTTCTGGTGAGGGAAGCCGACAACTGGTGGGCTATCACAAGTGCCACTGCCGTTCTTGAAGAGGACTTTAACTGGGCTTGCTTTAAAGCTCTTATGAAGGGTAGATTTTATCCTAAGGAGCTTAAACAGCAAAGGCTTAAAGAGTTCATCGATTTTAAGCAAGGTAACCTATCCGCTCAAGAGTTCACTACGGAGTTTAATAAGCTCGCTCATTTTGCGCCGAGGCTTATCCATGATGATGAAGACCGAGCGTTCTATTACCGTAACAAGTTGAGTGCCGTTCTTCAAAGTAAGGTGAGGAGGAGCTCTACTTCTTTCGGGGAGTTGTATGATGATGCCCTTTGGGCGGAGAACTCAATGAAGGCCGTTAGAAATGAAGCGAAGATGAAGAATCCCTCTCTTCCCCCCTCTTTCAATCCGAGGTCAAACTTCAATGACAAAAGATCTCTCGCTCCTTCTTCTTCTAATGCCTATTCTAACAAGAGGCGTTTCAATACTCCCTCAAACTCCAATATAAGATCACTTGTTCCTTATCACCCTCAAGCTATCTCAAATGCGGCTCCTAGGCCCAATGCTTTCCCTCAAGCTCAAGGACGAATGTGTGATGGTTGTAGAAGACCCGTTCATCCCGGAGTTGGATGCTATGATAGGCCCCTCTTTTGTTTTCTTTGCAAGAAGCCGGGTCATCGCTTTCGTGATTGCCCCGACCGTCAGAATCCCGCACCCGGTGCCAAAGCTAAGGGATCCATCTTTGTACTCAGCCGAGCCGAAGCTAATGCTCACCCGGAGATCGTGACTGGTAGGTTCATTTCCTTAGATCAATTTCGTTTTCCTTTTCCGCTTTCATCTTTTCCATCAGATCGTAGTCCTTGTATGATGCCTCCTAGCGTTCATAGTTCCACGTCCGTCTTCCTTGACCTCTAGTGAGGTAGTTTTCTCTTTAGCTAATGTAAGGAGTTAGTGATGTCGAGTTGCGATCGACATTTGAATTGTCTTAAATGGGGCATAGTGTTGTGGTTCATTCCTCTCTTTTTCCTCAAATTGATCCTTACTCAATCCGCTACTTTTCAATCCTTCCCCTTTCTAGTCCATTTTATTCGTATGGACGTATCTCTTAGTATCTCGATTTGTGATTTCGATGTTCGAATCGCTCTACGTTCGGGTATTGTCTCCTTATTTTGATTCTATCCTTGAGAAAACTTTCAAATCTCCATATCGTAATCCTAATTTAACTTTTTAAAATAGTTTAAAGATGGGTTGTGTACCCTCTTTTGGAGAAAATAGATTTCTTTCCCTTTTATATTTGGATTTTGTGTTTGGTTGGCTGTTTGGACTTGTTATTGGAGACGTCTGGTGACTAGTCTGGCACTTACTAACACCTATTTTGATTTTCAATTTCACTATTTCGGCATTGATTTAAATTTTGATAGCTAGAGTTCTCGTTCACGACGGGCACTCTTGTGATTCGTAAATAAGGTTTCTCACTTATGAAAAATTTACTTAAACCGTTTTCGAGAAGAACATCATTTCATAAATGTTTTCCCTTATAAGAGTTTTCGTATTAATTTTGAAAACCGATTCTTGTCCTTAATACTTTTGTTTTCTACTCTCAAGTTTCGAGGACGCAACTTTTTAAAAGGTGGGGTGATTGTAACACCCGGAAATGTACCCTATTTTTCTAGTAGAAATATTTTACGAAACTTTTTCAGCAAATTTAAGTTTTAATTTATAATTTTAAGTTTCGAGTCGAATTTAGAATTTCCGAGTTCGTATTTGGAATTTCTGCGAGATTCCATGAAAATTCCGTCTTAAGTCGAGTTTGACTTTTCTTGACTTTTGAGTCGAGTTTGACTTTTTGACTTTGGAACCGTCTTTGACTTTTTCCTTCATAACTCACACTACTCCCTCCTTAACCTAATATTCATTCACTCATAATCAAACACAACTTTTCTTCCTCTCTAAGAAATCTCATCTTTCCCTCTTTGATATCGATCTTAGAATTGTCGTAACTTCTTCGTTACTTGATAGAATTTACGTAAGTTCGTCTCATTCTTCTCCCCGTACCTTCCTCTATCCGTATTGATATTAAAATCATCGTCTTTCTCGCTTTTCAAATTTCCCGTCTTTCTCAAGATGAACTTTATTCATCTTTTTACGATCTATATGTAGGTGGTGACCTCCAAGATCCCGACAAAGACTATTTCCTTATAAAAGAGGAGCTTGGCGATTAGTAGAGACGCTTAAAGGTAACGGTGAAGGGTTACTCGGTATCATTTAGGTGTTTTACATGCTTTATATGCTAGAAATCGTATTTAGAATACGATTAGAAGCTTAGGAATCATGCTATGATTAATGAATGTTGTTATATGATGATTATTAATGATGTATATTGATTGTTGATGATTATTAGAATTGATTGATGAGAATTGAAATGGATTGAATATGTAAAGGAAGCTCACGGATGAAGGAGTGTTCCTGGCCGGTCGACCGGCCGCCGGTCTGCCAACCGGCTGGGAACACATCAGTATCAATGTTGAAGTTTTATGTGAAATTTGTATAGGGGCTCTGTGCCGGTCGACCGGCCGCCGGTCCACCGACCGGCCCAGACCACATTTCTCTGTTTTTCTATGATTTTGGGATTTTGCCTTGTGTTCTGAGCCGGCCCAGCGGCCACCGGTCCCCTGCCCGGCCTGGAACACGGCTGTGATCTTTTCCTTTAACTTCTAAAACTTGAAATTTATAATAGTTCGCATGATCTGTTTATCGTATAATTTTACGTAATGACTTATAATATTCATGTTTTGGATATGTGATATTTTATTCGCTTGTATCACCTGTTTCGTGACGGTTTTCGATATATCCCTCGTTTGAGTCGGTTTTACATATGTTATGAATTGAGCACCAATGATTTTGTGCTATGAACTCTCATTTCCCGGCTACACCTTATACTCGTTAGACTAGAATGTCGGAGCGATGGGGTGTATCCTTGATGCTTGTATGCATGTTTAGTGGGGATATGACGACGTTGTTAGGAGGCGAACGCAATGCGTTGGTCGACCCGACCGTCAAATGTTGTATACCTGCGAGGTGGTGTTATTGCATGTAGCGTACTAGCTTGACTTTTGACTATAGATCTCTTTCCGCCTCTTTCGTGAAGGTTGACCGGATTTTGGGGTACTCGGCGCTCTATTATTGACCGAGTCTTGGATGTGGAACGTCTTACCACATGTCGAATCGGAAACGTCTTATTCCGAGAGTCTGGCCAGGTTTAGACTAGGATCGTATTATTATCGTCGTCCTACCGAGAGGATTAGAGTCTTGTGTGTACGAAACGTCTTATCGTACATGGTTCCGGGAAACGTCTTATCCCGTGAACTTGTTTGTCTGGGTCATGAGTATACGAAACGTCTTATCGTATACGGTTCAGGGAAACGTCTTATCCTGTGGACTTCCATTGGCTTGTCTTGCTATTGTACATGATGCTAGTGCGTTTCATTTACCGTGAGAGATGTCATCAATATATTGGTATGGTTGGATGAATGATTATATGATTGATCATTGAGTGACTTGGTATGGTTTGTTTGTCGAGTCTCAATCTTATCAAACTTATACCGCTAACGGTGAGATGTAAGCCCTAGTGAGCGTATTCGGTTGCCTAAGAGTGTCTTCCCCGAGTCTTTGAATAACATGATGGTTCGGATTTGTATTCCATATGCTCTTATCATTATATATTGAATTGCCTATCTATTCTTATCGTATCTCACATGTATATCTATATATGCATGCTCTACTTTTGTATTTCCTTCTATGTACGTTTGATGTGATATGGCTGGGAGAACCCGGAGTTACTCCCCACTGACTGTGGCGTTCATGTTTTTCATGAATGAACAGGTTGCTTGCTTGGATGCCTTTTTGGATATGATGTTTTGGGGTTCGGGTGTGAGCTAGCGGGCGTTGTCCCTGGAAGTTTTCACCTCTAGACGATATTAGCTAGTTTTGCTAAACACTTGTTCTTTGCTAACATTTTAAGAGACCCCGTCTCTTTGTTGTAATTCCGTATTTAGTTTGTAACATTTTGACACACCTCGTGTTATATATATCTTGCATGTTTAAAGGTTTTTAAAATACCGTATTTCCGCATATTATTTCACATGCTCGTATGTTTTATATTTCCGCATTCGCGAGGGTTGTCACACGGGAAATGGAGAAGAAATTTTCTCTATATGATGTTCTTGAAACGGATAAAGCCCGTCTTGCTTCCCACTTCTTAGTGAAGGAAGCTGATCAGTGGTGGTCACTTACTGGCCCTACTTCTAAGTTGGAACCTGGTTTTGGTTGGACTCGTTTCCGTGAGCTATTAGAGACGAGGTTCTACCCTGATGAATTGAGGCAGCAGAAACTGATGGAATTCATGGACTTCAAACAGGGAAGTCTCTCAGTTCAGGAGTTCACGACCAAATTCAACGAGTTGGCTCATTATGCCACTCGGCTTATTGAAAGGGATGAAGACAAGGCATTCTTTTACCTGGGAAAACTTTCTCCTCAGGTGAAGGGCAAGATCAGTAGGGGTGCTACTTCCTTTGTCTCTATCTACAACGATGCTATATGGGCAGAGAGTTCAATTTGCGAGATTGCCGACGAGGCTCGTACCTCGTATGTTGCTCCTAATGCTTATGGTAAGAAACCGTTGTATCCTACTTCTCGACCTTCCTTTTCCTCCTCTTACTCAAACAAAAGGAAGAATTTTCAGAGTGGACAAGCAACTCAGAGTAACCGTCCATTCATCCCGAGCAACAACAACGATCTTAAGGGTCGTATCTGTTTTGGGTGCAAGATGCCTATGCATCCCGGTATTGGCTGTTTCAACAAGCCAATTGTGTGCTATACTTGTCAGAAACCGGGACACAAGTCTAATGTATGTCCTGATAAGAAGAAGACAGCTTCTACACCAGCTACTTCTGGGAGACCGAAGGGTCGAATTTTCATCATGAGCCGCGCTGAGGCCGATGCTCAACCAGACATTGTGACTGGTATGTTTTCAATTTATGAAATACCGTGTTTAATTTTATTTGATACGGGAGCTTCTTTGTCCTTTATTTCGATGAGACTATCCGATAAATTACCTCTCAAAGCTTCAATTGGAGAAAGTACTCCTATATCTTTACCGTCCGGAGATGTGTTTTCATGCTCTTATGTTCATTCGGACATTCCTATATCAATAAACAGATCTACTTTTCCGGCTAATCTCCTTCGGTTCCCTCTTGAAGAATTTGATATCATTCTGGGCATGGATTGGTTATCTACATATCATGCTCGATTTGAATGCGTGACCAGAAGATTATTCTCAAAAGCCCTTTAGGTACCCGTGTATCCTATCAAGGGGTTCGAAAACAGACCACTGTGAAACTTGTTTCGGCTATGAAGATGGTAAAAGTTATCAAGAAAGGTTACAAAGCATTCTTATGTGTTGTGACTACTTCTACCACTTCGTCTTTGCCTTCATTGTAAAATGTGCCAATTGTTCAAGAATTTCCAGATGTATTTCTCGATGAATTACCAGGAATTCCACCTGAAAGAGATGCTGAGTTCTCTATTGAACTAGTTCATGGAATTGGTCCTATTGCGAAAGCTCCATATCGCATGGCACCTACCGAATTGAAAGAGTTGAGAGTTCAACTTGATGATATGATCGCGAAAGGCTTCATTAGGCCTAGTGCATCTCCTTGGGGTGCGCCCGTGCTCTTTGTCAAAAAGAAAGACGGTTCTATGCGACTGTGCATTGATTATCGTGAGTTGACCCGTGTCACAATCAAAAATAAATATCCACTTCCGCGTATTGATGATCTCTTTGACCAGTTACGTGGTGCTTCAACTTTTTCAAAGATTGATCTTAGATCGGGTTATCATCAAATTCCCGTTCGTGAAGCAGATATTCCCAAGACTTCTTTTAGCTCGAGGTATGGTCATTTCGAATTTAAAGTGATGCCATTCGGTTTGACTAACGCTCCAGCAATATTCATGGATCAGATGAATCGTACCTTCAGCGAGTACCTCGATAAATGTGTTGTAGTATTCATTGATGATATTTTGATCTTTTCTAAATCTAAGGAAGAACATGCTGATCACCTCCGAACCATTTTGGGTGTTCTTCGACGCCAAAAATGGTACGCTAAGTTCTCTAAATGTGAATTCTGGTTGCCCGAGGTATCTTTCCTTGGTCATGTCATTTCAAAAGACGGTGTTATGGTCGATCCAGCTAAGATTGAGGCCGTGGTGGAATGGAAGAGTCCGAAAAATGTGTCCGAGATTCGGAGTTTCCTTGGTTTAGCGGGTTATTACCGTCGGTTTGTGAAAGATTTCTCTAAGTTAGCAAGACCGATGACTCAATTGCTAAAGAAGGAAGCAAAGTATATCTGGACCGATGAATGTGAAAATGCCTTCTTGGAATTAAAGAAGAGATTGACTACCGCACCGGTGTTGACTTTACCAGATGATGAAGCTGATTATGATGTCTATTGTGATGCTTCTAAGCATGGTTTGGGATGTGTCTTAATGCAGAATAGAAAAGTCATTGCATATGCTTCTCGACAACTCAGGGTTCATGAAGTGAACTACCCGACTCATGATCTTGAGTTAGCAGCTGTGGTGCATGCATTGAAAACTTGGAGACACTATCTTATTGGAGTTCATTGTCGAATCTATACCGATCATAAAAGCTTGAGGTGCATCTTTACTCAGAAGGAGTTGAATATGAGACAGAGAAGATGGTTAGAGTTAGTGAATGATTATGATGCCGAGTTGATTTACCATGAAGGAAAGGCAAATGTTGTGGCAGATGCATTGAGTAGAAAGACTAGTCATTCATTGAATGCTCTTGGTACTTTACCCGATGAACTGGTAACAGAATTTCAGAAGCTTAAGATACAGTTTGTTGGGAAAGGATTCGATTATCTTGGTGCTTTGACTGCGGAACCCGATTTCTATCGAGAGATTCGTACTTATCTACCGGAGGATGCTACTTTCATAGCCATACGAGCAAAAATCCTACTTGGGCAAGCTAAGGATTGTGTGGTGGATAATGATGGCTACCTTCGTTACCATGGTAGAATGTATGTTCCGAGAAGTGCCGAGTTGAGAAAGAGAATACTTGATGAAGCTCACCTTTCTCCTTATTCTATTCATCCTGGCGGTGACAAAATGTATAAAGATTTGAGACCACAGTTTTGGTGGCCTAGGATGAAGATTGAAGTAAAGGAGTATGTTAGTAAATGTCTTACTTGTCAGAAGGTGAAGATCGAACATCAAAGACCCGGAGGTTTGCTACAACCTTTGGAAATTCCTCTTTGGAAATGGGAGTCTATTTCTATGGACTTCGTGATGGCTTTACCTAGAACTTCTAGTGGAAAGGATGCCATCTGGGTTATTGTAGACCGTCTAACCAAGTGTGCCAGATTCGTGCCTATCAAAGAAACTTGGAAGATAGATGTCTTAGCCCGTGTCTATGTGGATGAGATAGTGCGTTACCATGGAGTGCCTAAAGATATAGTTTCAGATCGTGATCCGAGATTCTGTTCCCGATTCTGGACGGCTTTACAAGAAGCCATGGGTAGTAAATTGTTGATGAGCACAGCATTTCATGCCGCTACTGATGGTCAAACCGAGAGGACGATCCAAACTTTGGAAGATCTTCTCCGGGCTTGTGCCTTAGACTTTCACGCTTCTTGGGAGAAGTGTTTGCCTCTGGTTGAATTTTCTTATAACAACAGTTACCATGCTTCTATCAAGATGGCACCGTACGAGGCTTTATACGGTAGGAAGTGTCGTAGTCCGGTTTGTTGGGATCAAGTCCAGGATGATCATATGTTGAGTCCCGACATAGTGACTGAAACGATTGATCAAGTTCAAGTCATTCGTGAGCGAATGAAAGCCGCTCAAGATAGACAAAAATCCTATGCCGATGTCCGTCGTCGACCACTTGAATTTGATGTTGATGACCGAGTATTCCTTAAAGTGTCACCGATGAAAGGAGTGAAACGGTTTGGAGTGAAGGGAAAGTTGAGTCCTAAATATATTGGACCGTTTCGTGTGCTTAAGAGAGTTGGTCCCGTTGCTTATCGTTTGGAATTACCTCCGAACTTGAGTAAAGTTCATGATGTGTTCCATGTTTCTCAATTGAAGAAGTATATTAGTGATCCGAGTCATATTATTCAAGAAGAAGTGTTGGACTTGGAACCTAATTTGGCTTTGGAAGAAAGGCCGATTCGTATACTTGAAAGGGCTAGCAAGCAACTCAGAAACAAAGTGGTACCCTTAGTTCGTATCCTTTGGCGTTGTGGAAACGTTGAAGCAGAAACTTGGGAACCCGAAGCTAAAATGTTAGCTAAATATCCCGAGCTCTTTGCTTGAGGTAAATCTCCTTCTTTCTTCCCTCTTTCTATTCGATTTATTCTTTCGAATATTCCGTTCCTTCTATCGAATATCATCTCTTATAGATAGATTATTAGAAGCTTTAGTTAGAAATTTTAGGTATAGATAGTAGAGTTATTACCTTTACTATAGAATTTTTGAACTAAAAGCTTTTGGAAATGTTTGATGATTTCAAGTAATTTTACCGTCAAGGAGTGTTGAGACTCTTTATTGGAGACGTTCGATAACTAGTTTTCTCATTTGTTGATGCGAAAATGTATCTTTTAAGTCTTTGACTTGGGACGTCGATGTTCTTAACTGCAGACGAGAACCTTCCGCCCCATTGATAAGACCCTGTATTTTTATTACAAATATATTTTTAAAAGGTTTGAAATAGACCTACATATATGTCACATTCCTCCTTCTAAGTTTCGAGGACGAAACTTTTTAAAAGGAGGGGTGATTGTAACACCCTGTAATTTGAAAGACCAAAATTATATTTGAAAAGTAATAAATTTAATTTATTTTAATTTATTACGATTTATTTGAATTTATGATAATTTATTATAATTATTTTGAATTTATTTGGAATTAAAGAGTAGGTTATACGGTTTAAACCCGAACTTCATTTAACTATTCCCGAGTCAACTTAAGTCCCGAAACAAACCCAAACCCCGACTCCTACATGTGCCACACGCCCCAAGGCACCTTTTTCCCTCATTTTAGGGCTTTTGATTACTTTTGATTAAACTAATACAAATATCTAAGATATTTTTAACTTTATCGATCTGTCAACTTAAATTCCGCAACAAATCGCTTAAACCCGGACCCGACTTCTTCCTCCTCCACACGCCTCTCCCTCTTGTCCCTTAGGATTAGATATTTTCATTTCTTTTGATTAAACTAACATGATATCTAATAATATCTAGATATTTACCATAATATCTAAGATATTTATAAAACCTGAGTCAATCCAGTAACAAGTTCAAAACCCGACTCCCGTTAATCCCCTATATTACACGGTCCAACCTCCCCTCTTACTCACTAATTATCTTTTTACTTTACATTAAATCAACTTAATATCTACTTAATGCCTTCTTTAATATAATCACAATTGTTCTTCGTGTTCTTGATCGTTCTTGAGCAAAATCGTCACAAAACCTTCGTTACTTGGCCAAATCCGTTCTAAATTATATTTCTAGAGTCTCCTCTCCGCTCCTCATCTCCGTGTACGTTTCATTTTCAATTCCGACAAAATCGTTTTCAACACTTTAATTGTTGAAATCAAGTTTTAATACTAATAATGTTATTTTTGTCATTTCTTATAGGAGAAGATTATGAAGACGAGTTTGGTGACTCGTATATTTTAGAAGAAGATTAGTAGACGGGTTTTAGGTCTTATTTTGGTGCTATTTGGTTTTGTGCTAGCTAAGGTAACGATTACCGAGTTACTCGACGAATTAATGTCACATATATTTTTGTTATTTACGGTTTTAAGTAGTAACATGCTAGGTTGTTATTATTATTAAGTTTTATGACTTTTTAACATATTTAGTGTTTTTGACATGTTGGATGATTTGTTCATAATCATAATTTTAGTATGAATGATGGTTGAATTGGTTGTTAAAATGGATGGTTGTTAATTATAACATGTTAGAAATAAATTTGGGGTTGCTGTTGGTGGTGGCCGTGACTGGTGGCCGAGAAACAGGCCCGGAAGGCCCGGTTCAGGCCCGGTCCAGGCGCGGCTGCCCGGTCTTGGTTGGCCCGTTAAGTGGCCCTTTGGGCTTGTGTCGATACTTGATTGTTTTGTTGTTGTTTTGACGGGTTTTAAATATGTTAAGCATGCGAGAAATATTAAGAAACGATTTTAGAAATGGTTGACCAAAACAGGCCCAAACCAGGCCCGTGGGCCCAGTCCAGGCCCGGTTCAGTCTCGGCCCAGTCCAGGCCCGGCTGACCCGTGAGCCCTCCTTTGGGCTTGTGACGGTTTTTTGAGTTTATTGTTATTCTTATATCATGTTTTGTAATATTTAGCAAGTGGGAAATTTTAATAAGTAAATTATTTAATTAAACGGTTTTCATAATATTATTATTTCTCACATGTTAGAAATTATAAAATGAGTTTGTAGTTTAATTTGATATCCCTTAAGTCAAGCGGGTTTCGTAAGAATTAATAATTCACATGTTAGAAATTAGAATAAAATAGCATGAAATGAATATGATGTTCTTATGTTCAAGCCTAAATGGCTAAGACTCTGTTTCTAGCCGGTTTGACCAAACGGGTTTGGTCAAACTATGATCTTGTCATCCCCGTTTTGACTGATGACCCGTCGCGGGACTCGGGTCGGGGATTTGTCTTCAAGTAAGGTTTTATTTAATGAATGAATGAATGAGCCTTAGTAGATATGAGGCGATATGATATTTGAATGTGATTTATATGCAATTAGTCACATGATAGGAAGTTTTTCCCGTGACTGTTTAATTGTATGATATATGTCGTGTTGACTAAGTACTCATAGAGAGTTATGATTTTATGGCGTGTTGACCATTCTAATTCTAAATGAGTACCTTAGACCATGACATTGATAGACCTTACTATCTTTAACGAGTATATAGTTCACAGCTTGATAGCTTTTGTGTCCCTGGCTTGGATTGTGATACCAAGCCTGGGCATGGCTGCCTAATTGCTTCCACTTTGGGAATGGAGCCAGTTAAGTACTAGCCAACTCTGCTTAGGGGGTTCTCCTAGTAAGATTCTCATGTACTTTTGGTCATGAGACAGGGAATGGGTTAGCTGTTGTCGCTAGGTCTGATCAGTCTAGGACGAGGATGTTTATCCTACCTTGTGGTATAGCCTCGAGTTACAGAATTCGACTATTGACTGTACTAAGAACTTATGCCTGTTTCTAGACGTATTGGTCTTTCATGTTTGATGATTCTATGAATCGTAGAAGGTGAGATGCAAGCCGGCTACGGTTGATAGAGTTTGGATTACCGGTTGTTAACTGATTCACATGATAGCTTGCATGATTAGCTTAGCCTTCATATGCTAGGATATATGTTAGTTATTTGTTTCATAACATGAAAAGCATATCGTATATGTTAAGGCTTTGTATTTTCCATATCATCTCGTTTATTTTATTCATTTTTTTATTAAACTCGACATTTCGTGCTGGGAGAACTCCGAGTTCCTTTCCCCCTGACTGTGGCTTCCGTGTTTTACATTTGATGCGGTTGAACATGTGTTGTGATGCTGCTTGGTACCTTGACGAGCTAGCGAGTGAAGTGATTACCTTGGACTTATATTCGGTTCTTAGGATTGTATTATTTAATACACTCTTTTATTTCCGAATTTATTAGGGAGATATGTCTCCCGTTTTGGATACTTCTTATGTATAATATTATTTCCTTTTTGTTATGAACATTTTTCTTTAAGACACCTTTGTTATGATGAATATATTTAATGGTAGGTTCCGGTTTTAAAATTTACCGATTTTCACTTAAGGGAACCTATTAAAAACGTATTCTCATCTTTTATTTATTTAAATTACTTGTTTATCTTTCCGCAAATTCGAGGGTGTCACATAGAACCCTTGAGCTTAGCATTTGGGAGCTTCATATCGGGGAAATCGTTGAAGCGATAATCGGGCTTCTTGCAAAAGTAACAAATCAAAGGCTTAATTGTGAGATGTCAAGTTATGTAAGGTTTAGAGTTTGAGAGATTGAGGTTCAACAATGGTGGTTTAGGGTTTAGTTGAGAGAGGTGAAGTGATGATAGTTGTTGAAAAATGAATGTGAATAAGAGGAAATGGGTTCAATTTTGGTGGGTGAAGGAATACAAAGACCCAAAACTAGATGTGAGGCTTAACCCACTTAATTTTCCAAGTAGAACCCGAATATGGGCTCGGAATTGATGGATTAGACACGGATTTAACCCAACTACGAAAATTTTAATCTAAGACTAAACTAAGATTAATTAATAATAATTAAATATTATTAAATTCTAATTACTAAAATGGCGGGTGTTACATTATCCTTATGGATGTGTTCATGATATTTTCTAATGCTTCTAGTCTTACTATTAGTTCTGAGAAGTCTTAGTTTTATTCGAATGGGATGAGTCGTGAGATGGTGCACAGTATCCTTCAGGGTACTGGGTTCAAGAAAGGAGAGCTACCTTTCAAATACCTGGGGTGACAATTTCTCATAAAAGGCTTACAAGAAGTGATTGTAATGTGTTGGTAGATAGGATGATTAAGAGGGTTAAAGGGTGGAATAGTAGGAAGATATCCTATTCAGGTAGATTGATTCTGGTCATAACTGTCCTTGCTACTATATAATTATTGGTCACAAAGTTTTGTCTTGCCAGTAGGGGTAATGGAAAGAATTCAAGTTCTCTATAGGAATTTTATTTGGGAAGGTGAGGATAAATAATCAAAAGCACCTTTGGTGGCAAAGAAGACTCTGTGTAAATCTAAGAAACAAGATGCTTGGGTTTGATTTACAGTAGAAGTTGGAATGTTGCTGCAATACGGTAATTAGTTTGGTGGTTGGCTAATAAATACGACTATCTCTCGATCAGGTGGGTGAACTGCATTTACTTGAAGGATAATCCTTGATTCAGTTATGAACCTAATCCTAAAGTTCTTGGGCATGGAGAAAGGTTTGTGAGGTGAAGAACATCCTAAAAACTTGATATATACATGGCAAATGGAGGGGTAAAGATCATAGATACACTATTGCAGATGGGTATAAGTGGATTATGCAAGGGCCTGATGTTAAGGTTGGTTGGTATGGCTTGGTGTAGAACAGGTATAATGTTCCAAAGTGGAGTTTTAATGCTTGGTTGATAGATCAGCGTCTTCTGACTTTGGATAGGCTGGATAGAATGGGGATGGGATTGACCTCTGACTGTGTTCTGTGTGGGCAAGGACAGGAGGATCACATGCACTTGTTTCAGCACTTCATTTACACAAGGTTTTGTATCAAATTGTTGGCATACTCGATTCAGGTTCCAGTGAATGATCTAATGAATCCTAGTTGCTTGCTGAGACTGAAGACTCCAAGCATGGTGATAAGGCAGTTCATCTTTGTCATGGTTGTGGGTACATGCTATGAAATTTTGAGAACCAGAGATACGTGCAGGGTGGAAAGGTATCTGATTCATCCTTCAAGCTTGATACCGCAGGTCCAAGGGGAGTGTAGAAGACGTTTTACTGGTGTCTTCCAGGGTACTTTGAAGATGGACAATAAGGCGTGGTTTAGGCGGATTGGTGTGAATTTAGGAGATTAAGTTTGTAATAATCTTCATTAGTGTTCGCTTGAATATGCCTTAATTGTGATGGGCTGAATGACTATGTAATCGACAATTCTTTGAGCTTAATATTATTTACATGCTGCCAAAAAAAAACGTGAGGTTTGAGATCTAATACCAAATTAGTTTCGGATCTAATATACATAAGATTGATACATATATATATATATATGAGATTTCAAAATTAAGAAATTATTTGAAGAGTAAAAAAGATTAAAATCGTAATAGCTAATTGATTGATTAAAAAGAGGGATAAACAACCCTACAAATGAGGGATGAATTAGAAGTTGCCTTTAATTGAAAATTGACAGGAAAAAAACAAGGTAGAAGAAAAAGAAGATGTCGTTGTGCTCGCTTGTCGTCCGTCACCGGTGACCTGCCGCCGTCAGGGTAAGGAAATTAGATGGAGATGTTTTGGTATTGCTGAATGTTGATGGAGTGTTTTGTTTAGAAAGATAGAGATATAATAATGTAAATGTCCCAATGTGAGAGTGAGATGTACGCACTTTGTTATTTGTCTTATGGTTTTTTTGTTTTTTTTTTAAGTTAGACGGGTCTATGGGTCGGCTCAGGTCAAGGAAGTCAAAGCCAGACTCGTACCCGGAAATTTTATATCGGACTCGTACTCGACCCATACCCACCCAGGTCTCAAAATATCAAACCCATACCCGACCCATTAGGGTCTGGGTCGGGTCTTCGACCCACTGACATCCCTAGACACAACCAAACTACAAGTCCAAATGGTCAAAACTAAAGATGTCATATGATGACTCTATATCACATCCATGTCCTGTGCATCCAATCATCATGCATCTAATCAATATATCATGATCACCTGCTTAAACATACACGCCATACGCCAGAAAAATAGTATGGGTCACGGTGGATAAAACAAACAACAACGATCAGCTTACAAGTACATAATCAATCCATATGCAATCATAATACTACCATCACACATATCCGATGCTATCAAGTAGCGCACCATAGTGCCATCAAGAAGCACGTTGTACCACCAATTGTGGTGCCATAAATAAGCACATCGTCCTGTCCAGGGCACGTCGTAGACACTATGGGCCCTACTAGAGCAGGTCACCCTCAGATCCAGGTCATCACCGCGTGCATTGTCTCCTCTATGGCGGGAGCCATGAGGAGCGACCAACAAATTCTATAAAGTCGGCTTCCCGCCACCGCTCCATATAAAACACCTTCAAAGTCCAATATATCACAAACACAATAAATCATCAAAACTCCAAGTCAACATGGCAGAATCATATCATAGTCTACATCAAATAGCAATCAAATGCTCACAAGACAAGCTAGAAGTCCTCCTCTACAAAGTCACCAGCTAAAATAACACAATCATACAAATTACTACTAAATACTACCAATTCGTAACTCAATACTACACAATACAGCTTTTTTCCCCCAATTCTTACACTAGGAAGTCAACAAACTATAATTTAGGTCGAATGATCTCAAATCTCATCCTAAAAAGCATTAAACTATAATCTTTTATTACTTTTCCTCAATTTATATGGTATTCATTAATAATTCTATCGCCTGTAACAATTTTCCTCAAATTCTACTCTAGTAACAATAATCTAATTAAAGAGAATCAATATAATCTAATTTTAAGACCACTTTTCTAGAATTTCGGTATTAGCTCCTTACCGTGTTAATTGTCGTCAAATGGTAGGATGTTGAAGATTTGGGCAAATGCATCCGTAGTTACCGATTGCTAGTTTAGGAATCGGAGTTTAGAAGTGCTAAAAAAGTAATGTAGACGGGTTACTCGATATCGCGTTTTTTTGTGTTTCTTATGTGTTTTAGGGTAGTGATTATGATAAATATAAGTTCTTTGTTACTGAATGTCATGAGTTCATGTTCTTACATGTTGAATTGTTGAGTTATGATTCACTTGTCTTAATATGGTGGAAGTTGGTTATTTGTATGCTAATTTCATTTCTTATCATGTAAATATGATTTTAAGTCACTAATGATGGTTTATTTAGTCCCTTAATGTTTTTCTTGGATGGTTTGTGTTGTATGTTTTAATTAACCTCTCAGTAAGAGACGAGCCCTAGCCTAAGGTTCGATTGGGTTCTCGCCCAAAGCTCCCCCTAAACATACAAAACACACACAAATATAATACATGTCTAAGCTCTCACTCAAACTAGTAATTAAACATGGAAATGACTCAAATTACTCATTCAAGCATTTCAATAAACACCTTGTGTGCACAAAACAAGTAGACTACCAAAAGACTTAATCTTTATGCCCAATTACCATAATCGACCCATAAACCTACATTAAATCCCCTATCTACCCTAGCAATATACAATTCACTGATATTAATGAAAGAAAGTATTAAAGATGTATACTTCGATATGAAATAAACAAGAGAAGACATATTCAACAAGAAAACTAGGTAAACAAACAAGAACAAGTAATTACAAAACAAGTAATGAAATAAAGATGAGAAATTATACCAAAACTTATATGAAAGAATGAAACTTGGATTAATAATCAAATAAGATTCTCTTCTTGCCTTCAAATTACAACCCATTTGTTTACTAATAGCTAATAAAGAGAGTAGATCTAACAATAACTAAGTAGGAAATTGAGGAATTATCACTAATTAAGAGAAGATTAAAGTGCTAATTAAGAATTATTTCTTACTAATTACTAGGGTTCTTGTATCTAGGGTAGAATTCTAGAAATGAATTAAGAGAGGGGTATTTATAGGTTGGTGTGATTAAAGGGTTCAAAATAAGAAGTTTTGCATTTGCGGACTAGGGGTTCTAGCCGACCGGCCGGCCGCCGGTGGACTGGACCGGCTGGGGCTCTCTGACTCAAAAATTGAGTTTCTTCGAGTAGAGGTAGTACTGGCCGGCCGGCCGGCCGCCGATGGCCTACCCGGTAGGGACTCTCTTCTTACTTTCTTCTTCTTCTTCTTCATGCTGACTCCCCAGCCGGTCTGGCCAGCCGCTGGTGGCCTGGACCAGCTGGGAATCCCTACTTCACCTTCCATTTTCTTGGTTTGTTGAGGCTTGGTGGAGTGCCCAGCCGGTTGGCCGGCTGCCAGTGGCCTACCCGGCTGGGACTCTCATTTTCCCTTTCTTCTCTTCTTTTCTTCTTTTCTTCATTTCTTTTGTTTTCTTTTTATTTTTCTTCTTCTTCTTTTATTTCTTCTTTTCCTTATATGCTTAGTGACGGTTTCTTGCTTCTCATCCCGTCTCATACTTCTTTTGGCATATTTCCTATAAAAAAAAATGAGACGGAAGTTCATGATATGAAAGAAAAGCGTGATAATAGGCAAAATGCAATAAAACCGACGCTAAAACGCATTAAATAAGGTTGAAGTAAAAGAGAATGAAGAGGGGAATCGGTCTAATTATATTTTGTATCAAAACTCCCCACACTTAAAACATTACTCGTCCCCGAGTATGTAAGTGAGCAAAAATGAGACCCTTATCTAATTAAGCTAACTAAACTACTACTACTGCCCGATGAAAGGCAATTGACGGGCCTTCTCCGTCCCTTCAACTCACAACGAAGTACAATGAAGTATGTACTTCCTTGGAAGGCAAGTGGGGGCTTGCGGAAAATTTAGGTACATCCAAGATTAAGCACATAAACAACATAAAGGATGCATCAACAAAAACAACAACCACTTTCCTCATCTAAGCGGTCGGGTTTGTTTCAAAAACAAAAGGTCTAGTTCGGGAGATACCGTCTCAAAGACTCAACGAGGTGTCAACCCCTAATCGTGGCTCAAGCAACCTGAAAATGACCCCCAAATGCCAATAAAACGAATTCAAAGGCGGGAAAGAGGGAAGCAAAGTCAACCGTATAAGACCAACACGACACTACTCAAGATTCAACCAAATGTGACCCATGACTAAGAGGACTTAGACTACCTACTTGCTCACGGTTTTCACTCGTCGCTCATTTAAAGAACGGGTGATTTTTGTGACAAAAAGTAACCAAAACCACTCAACTACTCGACTTGTGAGACATGCCCGCAATCTAATGTGTAGTCCTCTCCTATATGATCACATATGAGATGCAAAAACGGGGAATGCGCATAATAAGAAACAAGGGTTATAAAGGGGGCTAGGTAAAGGGTGGAAACGGGTTTGGTGAAAGCACCGTTATGGATGATGTGGATATATATCAAGAAATTGCCAAAATTTTAATTTCTGCCAATTTATTACAACAAATGAAATGTCAAACTTGAAGGTCCGACTCACTTGGAAAAACATCATTTCCCTATTTATTTTGCAACGTCTTTTTCTACTCCATTAATGATGGATAGGGGGTGTTGATTGAGTCTCATTCAAATTAATATAAATACACAAAATGATAATGTTTTTGTTGTTTTTGTATTTTCTTTCTTTTCTATTTTGTTTTTGCTTTTGTAAAACCTCTTTATTCAAATTCAAAACCAAATATAAACCAATTATTTCAACTAAAATGAATTTAGCTTAAGTTCACTAATTAGGACACGAATTTCCCTTTTTAAAACACCAAAAACAAAGTGACTACTTTCATGATCAAGGAAGGTTGTTTAAGGGATGTAGTTGGTATTTTTAGTTATGCCAAATGAAAGGCTAAGGCTCAAAGGGGATTAAAAAGTTGGTCCTAATCTAAAGGGTCGAAAATAGGCTTATATGGCAATGTGAGGCTCAAAAATTATAAGCAACGGATTGTTTCAAATTATGCACACAAAAATATACAGCTCGAGACCTACGGAAAGAACGACACACTTGTGCGTAGAGATGTGACATGCGACACAAGGAGCCTACTCAAAACCTATGGAAACCGGGTATGAATGCACCGGTCTAAAGGAGGCTCTAGGTCTCACATGTAAGTAGCTATGTCGAAATCTAGGTCTAGCATACGGTCTATTTGGTCTCACAAGGTGGTCTATGGTCTTTGGGTCAACCCTACTCCCCGGGTGTCTAACAAGGAGGTCAAAGAGGTGCAAGCCACTAGAAGTGGGAAGGCACGGTTAAGACAATTTCATCATTGGGGTATCATGTTCCCTCCCTAGACCACATTTTGTTCAAAATATTTACAAACTCAATGCGAAACGGTAAGTAAAGAAACAAACAAATATTTACAAGTGACGGAATGCAATTCTAAATCCTAGCAACAATAAATTAGATATGCAACAATTGTCTAAACTAGCAGCACGTAGGCAACACACACAAGTTCCAAAAAGGAACACCCTCATCAATAATCATGTCCTCCTCCATATTAATCAAAATATAAGAAAAGAACGGAAAAAAGGAGAAAATAGTTGGAAAGAGTGTACCAAGCGGTCTTCTATTCTCCTATTGTTTCAAATGCTCCATATGTGCCTACATAACTTGTTAGAAAAAAATATATAAATACAATGCAATGTTTTTTTTGTTTTTTTGAAGATTTTTCAATTTTTTGAAATTTTGTTTGAAATTTTTATCACGTATACACAAAAATTTACAAATATATACAAAATCGATACTTTCCTCCCCACACTTAAACCGGACATTGTCCCCAATGTCCAAGAGGTAGGAGGAGGATGGGATAATTAAAATAAAATGACTTGTTTTTGTTCTTTTTGAAAAATTTATGAAAAATAAATAACATATTTTTGGTCTTTTCTCAAAAAATGAATGATACGGCTGTCGCAACCCTATCAAAGATAAAACCTAACGGTCTCAACAAAATGCAGTAGAGGTAGTCGGGTGTCGAATCCACAGAGAGAGGGAATCCTATAACTTGCTAAGTCTGTCAAAGTATCGGAATTGGGGGTTTTGTTAAATTGATTTTCTAACACTACAAGAGAAAAGGGGAAGAGAAATAAAGAGTGAAATAACAGATAGGAGAAGAACTAGGATCGTCGGTTCCCCATGGCATCTAGGGTCAGGATTAAAATCAAAGTAAAGTCTAAACATGTTTGTGGGTAGTGAAAAGGTCCTTTCGGTCCGCTATTCGCCCTAAGATATACTAAGTTAGCTCTCGCCCTCATTAGCATAATCCCAATGTTCATCACTGATCTGTCCTTTTCCAATCTCTCGATCTAGGTCAAGGGGGTATCAAGTCAGTCAATTGATTGCGTCGACTCAAACAATTAAAAGCTATTAAATGTGATGATTGCATCCAAACCTAATTTGATGTGGTGGCAAGGGGGCTAGTGTCACCTTCATGCTCCTATGCTTGAAGGAATAGGTGTTGCTTCTTCCTTGGTGTATGGAGCTTTTATCAAACTCCCATGGCCTTCCTAATAACAAGTGACATGCATCCATTGGAACCACATCACACAACACTTCATCCTTGTACACACTTCCAATGGAGAAAGGGACCATACATTGCTTATCCACCTTAACCTCTTCTCCCTTACTCAGCCATCTCAACTTATAGGGGTGAGGATGATCTTGAGTGCTCAACTTCAGCTTATCAACCATAGTAACAGAGGCCACATTGGTACAACTACCTCCATCTATAATAAGGTTTCAAACTCTCCCTTGTATGGTACATCTACTCCTGAAAATGAGGGACCTTTGATCCTCCTCCAAAGGTATCTGTTGTGAATGCATTACTCTCCATAGGACCAAGCTGTGGCCTGTGTTAGGGAGTGCCACTATTGCCTCCTGACTAGACTCTTCTTCCTCACTCACCACTTCTTCAACTTCAGGTTCATCCCTCTCATACTCAACTAGACCTTCCTTTTCCCAAGTCTCAACCTCCATTATAGTTAAGGTCTTCTTAGAAGGGCAATCCTTCCTGAAATGTCCATAGCCTTGACATTGGAAGCACCTAATTCTGTTCTCAGTCAATGAAGTGCTTGGCTTTTGACCCATGATGCCCTTTCCCTTGTCTAAGGTAGGTGGGGGTGCTGTCCTGGGGGTATCCATGGTTCTCAACCCACTATAAGGTCTGGTTTGAAAAGGTCTAACAGGTTTTGGTGTAACAGGCTTAGTTTTCCCTATCTTTTCAATTCTCAGAGATAAGTTGACAACATCATCAAATGACCACAGAGGTTGCATCCTAACCTTGTTAGCAATGTTCTTATCTAGACCCTCTAAGTACCTAGCAATCATTTGCTCAGGTTTCTCATTTATATCACACTGCAAGGTGAGTTGTTCAAACTCTCTCAGATAAGATTCAACAGGTTTGTCTCCTTGTTTCAACTTAGACAATTTGATAAACAGATCCTGGGTGTAATCCTTAGCAACAAACTTGTCTAGCAGTTTCTTTTTCAGTTTAGTCCAAGACTTGATGGGTTCTTTCCCTTCCCTAGCCCTTAACCATTTCATGGTTTCATACCAAAGGGAAGCATACCCTTTCAGTTTAAGGATGGCTACTTTAAAAGACTTAGAATCATTATATCCTTTGTACTCAAAGATCCTTTCTACTTCTCTTAACCATTCTAACAAATCATCAGGATTAAGACTACCAGAAAACTCAAGGATATCTACCTTAAGATGCTTGTCTATGTGCTTGTGGATGGAAGCTCTGCTCCTTGTTGAGTCATCTGAGTCTGGATACTCTTCATCATCAGGTGGCCTTCCTCTGCCTCCTCCTTGGCCTCTTCCACATCCTCTGCCTCTTTCTCCAGCAAACAATTGGTTGCTTATTACCTGATCCAAGGCTCTGGTTAGGGTGTTTACAATCCCAGCCAGGTCCTCCATCTTTGCTTCTACTCCTGCCAGTCTCTCTTCACTCATTGGGCTATTTTTGTGTTTTTAAATGTAGTTAGGGAAATGAACTCACTAAGACTCTCAACCAAAGCTCTGATAACCAATTTGGAGTGTAAACTACTAAGGTTTACAAGTTTTGATGAATGCTAGACTAGGTTCACTTAAACTGAAAACAACTCAAGTAGAAATGGAGGCTGTTTTAGAGAGATTGGTTTAAATTAACTAAAATTCAAGGGATATGACTTAGAGAAACTCCCCTACAGCAATGCACAAGAGAAGGGACTTAAAGACTAGTTTTGAGACAGGTTTAAAGTGTTACAACCAAGCACAAACACCCTAGACTAGACTCAAACAGCAAGCAAGTTAACCACAGCAAGGCACAGATATAACTTGACTCACAAGACAAGACACTGATCAAACACCTTGAAGATGTATCAGGCTTGGTTCAAACTACAGCTCTTAGTACAAGTTTGATAGTTTTGAGGGATTTCTCAAAGTTAATTCATTCATAAAAGTCTAACTGAAACAAACATACAAAGACCTCCTTATATAGGGAAGCTGATATCTTGTGAGCCATTGGATGTACAGATCTTCCAAGGGCCAACATAGGGTTCAAACTACTACTACTGACACTAATTAAGAGCCTCACAATAGGACGAGCTCAACAACTATAAAGTACAGACACAAGACACAAAAAACAGACTGCACAAAAAGCAAATAAAGCAGTTTTGGAGTTTTTCCTGAAATGGAAATCTGTTGTTCTTGTTGTCTTGTTACTTTGCCTGGATGTTTTGCTACTCCTTGGGACTCTCTACTCTTATTAGGACTTAGATAAAACCTGCCTTGGACGAGGACAAGTTGACTTAAACAAAAGCAAGCCACAATCTGACCTTGTACCTTCTCTTCCTTAATGTTCACTGGACTCTAGCTTGGGGTGTCTGTTTCATGAGTTTTTGCTAGACTTCAAAAGGGGTTGTCCTGGACAAACTTGTAGTTTAGTGGGTTGGCTTGATGGAAGGCCATGGTGGGGGTGGTTGGGATGCCCTGGTGTACCTCCTAGGTGCAGGGTTTGTTGATTGGTCTGCCTGGTCCTGAATGGCTTTGTTTCTGTCTTGTGTGGGTAATGCGGGTTGTGTTGGGGCTTGGCATGGGTTGCTGAGCCCTGGACTGTCTTCCTCACTGGTGTGGCTTGGCCTGGCTTGATCTTGGCTTGTCATAGCTTGTTGTTTGGACCTTGTAACTCGAGCTTCCATCTGAGGGGTCCTTGGGGTCAGGCTTGTCTTGTTTGTGGATTGATCATCAAGGCCCCTTGGGTGAGCTCCTGCTGCACTAAGTGGGTAGAAGCAATTGCCACCCCCACCAATGATGCTAGAGCTGTGATACGGCTATTTAAGAAGATCATCTTTCCACGTTTTGGTGTACCCAGAGCCGTGATTAGTGATCGAGGAACTCATTTTGGAGAAAAGCAGTTAGACACTCTGCTTGCCAAATATGGTGTGTATCAGAGACGAGGATTAGCCTACCACCCACAGACCAGCGGTCAAGTAGAAGTCTCAAACAGAGAGTTGAAAACAATTCTTCAGAAAGTAGTCTCAAGATCTAGAACAGATTGGAGTAATAAGCTCGATGACACCTTATGGGCTTATCGCACAGCTTTCAAAACCCCGATTGGAACATCTCCCTATCGGTTGGTTTATGGAAAGGCCTGTCATCTTCCTGTCGAGTTAGAGTATAAAGCTTACTGGGCTATCAAAGAACTCAACTTAGACACTAAGCTTAGCGCTGATAGACGACTTTTGCAACTCAATGAGTTAGAAGAATTTCGTTTGCAAGCTTATGAGAATTCTAGGATCTATAAAGAGAAAACGAAGCGTTGGCACGACAAGAGGATAATTAAGAAAGAATTTAATGTCGGTGACCAAGTACTTCTTTTCAACTCCCGTTTGGAAATTTTTCCGGGAAAACTTCGATTACGATGGTCTGGACCATTCACTGTCACATATGTTAGCAAGTACGGCTATGTGGAACTAATAACTAGCAATGGTGAGAAATTCAAAGTCAATGGACACAGACTGAAACTTTACTATAGCAATTCTATCATCGGATGTTTAGATATTGTCTATACGGAGCGTCCATCCCCAATCCAATGATTTCATAGGAAAATTCGTCGAGCAGGACGTTAAACAAGCGCTTCTCGGGAGGCAACCAGTGTTTTTCCCTTTTTGCATTTCTTATTTTTGCTTTTTCCCTTTTACGTTGTTTTGTTAGATTTCTTTGCAGATGAAAGAGTTTTTGAAGAATCTATGAAGATCTTCCTTGTCATGTCCAAAAAGCTAGCTTGGGAGAGTCCGCGCTGGCTAGTAAACTTCATTCTTCTTTCATTTTTTTCCTTTCTTCCCATTAAACATCTCGTTGCATGTTTAGTCTTTGTGCTCACATTGAGGACAATGTGATGTTTAGCTTGGGGGAGGGATTGCATTTTCCCATTTTGCATTTTAGTTGATCATTTTTCAAATTTTGAATAAAAGAGAGAGAAGATTTTAAAATTTTGAACACAATTGAATGCTTTTCATGCTTTGCTTGCTTGTTTATTATGCTATCATGTTACATTTCCCAAACTTAGAGCTTTCAAAAGATAATGATTCAATATTTATTGAATTTTGCATACATGGGGAAGTCTTGTACACAGTAGGCATGGAATGAATTTATAGATGAGTACGCTTGATCTTGACATTTGGCAAACTACATATATTGTAAGGTAGAACCTCCTTAGACTGGTACATCCATACCCAG
>JAIUZE010071143.1:0-90811 GCA_022085475.1 Heliosperma pusillum
GACGACATCCTTATATTCTCCAAGACCGAAGAAGAGCATGCTATTCATCTAAGGACTATTTTGGGTGTTCTTCGTCGTCAGAAGTGGTTTGCCAAATTCTCCAAGTGTGAATTTTGGTTACCTAAGGTGTCATTTCTTGGGCATGTAATTTCTAAAGAAGGTGTAATGGTGGATCCTTCTAAAATAGAGGCCGTTGTTTATTGGAAGAGTCCGACCGATGTAAGAGAAGCCTGAAGTTTTCTTGGTTTAGCTGGTTATTACCGTAGATTTGTCAAGGATTTCTCCAATCTTGCTAGACCAATGACCCAATTGTTGAAGAAGGAAACCAAGTTCGTATGGAATGAAATTTGTGAAGCCGCTTTTCAAGAGTTAAAGAAAAGGTTGACTACCGCTCCAGTGTTGACTTTACCTAAAGATGGAGTAGACTTTGATGTCTATTGTGATGCTTCCAAGATGGGTTTGGGTTGTGTAATTATGCAAAGTAGGAAGGTGGTGGCTTATGCTTCGAGACAGTTGAGAGTTCATGAAGTGAACTATCCTACTCATGATTTGGAATTGGCCGCCGTTGTTCATGCTTTGAAAGTGTGGAGACACTACCTTATTGGTGTTCATTGTCGTATATTCACCGATCACAAAAGTTTGAAGTAAGAATTTACTCAGAAAGAGTTGAATATGAGACAAAGAAGATGGTTGGAATTGTTGAATGATTATGATTTTGAGTTGTTATACCATGAAGGGAAGGCAAATGTTGTTGCCGATGCGCTTAGTAGAAAATCTTCTCATGCATTGAATGCTATACGAATATTACCCGATGATCTTTGCGCCGAGTTTCGAAAGTTGAGGTTGGAATTCGTGGAACGTGGATTTGATTATGTTGGTGCTATGACTGCCGAACCTGTTTTCCTCCATGAGATCCGCGAAAGCCAAGTTGATGATCTTACCTACAAGTCTATTCAAGCCAAACTTCTTGAAGGAAAAGCTAAAGACTTCAAGTTTGATGATAAAGGTGTCCTTCGATTCCATGGCCGTTTGTTTGTGCCTAATGCTCTTGATTTGAGAAAGCAAGTTCTTGATAAAGCTCACCTTTCCCCTTATTCTATTCACCCCGGAGGTGATAAGATGTATAAGGATTTGAAGTTACAATTTTGGTGGCCGAATTTGAAGGGCGATGTTGTGTCTTATGTTGGAATATGTCTTACTTGCCAACAAGTGAAAATCGAACACAAGA
The DNA here is from genome assembly GCA_022085475.1 of Heliosperma pusillum. NCBI lineage: Eukaryota > Viridiplantae > Streptophyta > Magnoliopsida > Caryophyllales > Caryophyllaceae > Heliosperma > Heliosperma pusillum. The sequence goes on from JAIUZE010071143.1 coordinate 1,229, forward strand.
GGCCCGGTGGATTGCTACAACCTTTGGATATTCCACTATGGAAGTGGGAATCTATTTCTATGGATTTTGGCATGGCTTTGCCAAGGACCGTTGGAAGTTAAGATGCCGTTTGGGTTGTTGTTGATCGTTTGACCAAGTGTGCTAGATTCATTCCGATCAAAGAGACTTGGAGTTTATATCGACTAGCAAAACCCTATGTTGATGAGATTGTTAGATACCATGGTGTTCCCAAGGAGATTATATCTGACCGAGATCCGAGGTTTTGTTCGTGATTTTGGAAGGCTTTACAAGAAGCCATGGGTAGTAAATTGTTGATGAGTACCGCATTCCATGCCGCTACCGATGGTCAGACCGAGAGGACTATTCAGACTTTAGAAGACTTGCGTAGGGCTTGTGCACTCGACTTCCAATCTAGTTGGGAAAAGAGTCTACCGTTGGTGGAATTTTCTTACAACAATAGTTATCATGCCTCGATCTAGATGGCTCCTTATGAAGCTCTTTATGGAAGGAAATGTCAAAGTCCTATATGTTGGGATCAATTGAGTGATGTTCGTGACTTAGGTCCCGATGTTCTTGTTGAAACCATTGATCATGTGAAGGTCATTCGTGATAGAATGAAAGCCGCTCAAGACCGACAAAAGTCTTATGCCGATGTCCGGAGAAGGTAGTTAGAATATGAAGTTAGAGATAAGGTGTTCTTGAAAGTATCTCCGATGAAGGATTCGTGCCGTTGCTTATAAGTTGGACTTGCCCCCGAATTTGGCTAAGGTTCATAATGTATTCCATGTTTCTCAATTGAGAAAGTACGTTAGTGATCCAAGCCATGTCTTTCAAGCTGAAATGCCCGAGCTAGAACCAAATTTTTCCTTTGAAGAGAAGCCGATCCGCATCCTAGATCGCAAGGATAAGAAGTTGAGAAGTAAAGTGATACCTTTAAAGAAAATCTTGTGGAGATGTACCAATGTTGAAGAAGAGACGTGGGAAACGGAAGCTTCTATGCGTATTAAATATCCAAGCCTATTCGATTAAGGTATCTTTCTTTCGCTCAAGTTTCGAGGGCGAAACTTTTTAAAAGGTGGGGTGAATGTAACACTCGCAAATGTACCTTATTTTTATAGTAAAAATATTATACGGATACTTTTCAGCGAAATTAAGTTTTAGTTTAGAATTCAATTTCCCGTGTTTAGTTAAGAATTTCCGAGTTCGTTTTTGGACTTTACGCGAGATTTCGAGTAAGTTATGTCTTAAGACGTTATGGGCTTTTTCCATGAACTTCTACACTTACTCCCTCATATACTCCCTTAACCCTAACTCACCCTCACATTCAATCGTCTTCTTCCTCACCAAATAATTACCAAAACCCTAACCTCTATATTTGATCAAGTTTTAATATCGTCACTACTCCTTCGCTTCTCGCTCAAATTCACTCAAGTTCGTCTTGTTCTTTCCCTCTCATCGTCCTCTATTTTAATTGGTAATAAAATTACCGTCTTTCTCGATTTTCAATTTATCCGTCTTTCGCAAAGGTGAATTATATTCATCTTTTATTATCTAATTGTAGGTGGTCACCTCCAAGACCCCGACAAAGACTACTACTTGATAGAAGAGGACCTCGACGAGGAGCGAAGACGCGAAAAGGTAACGGTGAAGGGTTACTCGATATCATTACGTGTTTTAATGTGTTTTGTATGTTAGTAATCGTATTTAGAATAGGATTAGTAATCATAGGAATTTTATTGTTGATGATGGTTGTTGTTAGTTGATAATTGATATTGAAAATGGATGATTTGTGATGTTAGATGATGTTATTGTATAATGATCCTTAGTGAAAAATTGTGATTTTCGTGTATAATGGACCTCAACCGGCCGACCGGTAGCCGGTCAGCTGACCGGCTGGGGAGTGGTTGTATATTATTTATGTTACGTAATACTTTGTGCATGAATTATGTCTCAGCCGGCCGACCGGCAGCCGGTCAACCGACCGGGTGAGACACACCTGAATATGTCTTCATTTTCTCATATGTTATTGGTCCCAGCCGAGTAGCCGCAGCCGGTCCCTTTGACCGGCTGGGCTGGGACACTCTGTATTTTCACTTGTTTTCAATTGTTACTATGGGTGCCTGTAACACCCGCAAATGTACCCTATTTTTATAGTAAAAATATTATACATATACTTTTCAGCGAAATTTAGTTTTAGTTTAGAATTAAATTTCCCGTGTCTAGTTTAAAATTTCCGAGTTCGTTTTCGGACTTTACGCGAGATTTCGAGTAAGTTACGTCTTAAGACGTTATGGGCTTTTTCTCATGACTTTTCCACTTACTCCCTCATATACTCCCTTAAGCCTAACTCACCCTCACATTCAATCTTCTTCTTCCACACCAAGTTAACACCAAAAACCCACTCATCGTCCTCTATCCGTATTGGTAATAAAATTACCGTCTTTCTCGCTTTTCAATTTATCCGTCTTTCTCAAAGGTGAATTATATTCATCTTTTATTATCTAATTGTAGCTAGTGACCTCCAAGACCCCGACAAAGACTACTTCTTGATAGAAGAGGACATCGACGCGGATTGATGACGCGAAAAGGTAACGGTGAAGGGTTACTCGATATCATTTACGTGTTTTATGTGTTTTCTATGTTAGTGATCGTATTTAGAATATAATTAGTAACCTTAGGAATTTTGTTGTTGATGATAGTTGTTGTTAGTTGATAATTGATGATGAGAATTGATGATTTGTGATTTTAGATGATGTTTGTGCTATGATAAGCCTTAGTGAAATTGTGAATTTCGTGTGCTATTGACCCTAGCCGGCCGACCGGCAGCCGGTCAGCTGACCGGCTGGGGAGTGTCTGATGTTGAATTGTTGTATACGTAGAATTTTAATATACATTACGTCTCAGCCGGCCGACCGGCAGCAGATCAGCCAACCTGCTGAGACACATGCCAATATGTCTTTACTTTCTCATATGACTTTGGTCCCAGCCGGGTAGCTGGCAGCCGGTCCCTTTGACTGGCTGGGACACGCTGCATTTTCAGTTGGTTTTCAAATGATATATTGGTGCCAGCCGGGTAGCCGGCAGCCAGTCCCCTTGACCGGCTGGCACACGCTGGAATTCTATTTGCAATTCTTACTTATGTTTTCATTTATAATTATTCTGATGGTTCGTTTATCGTATAAATTTACGTAATGACTTTGAATATTAATGTTTTGAATATATGATATTCCATTCGCTTGTATCGCATGTCTTGTGACGATTTTTGGTATGTCCCACCTTGAGTCGGTTTACAAATGTTACGGTTTGAGCACTAATTTTCTATGTGCTTTGTACTCTCATTCCCTTGGATACCTCCACGTTCGTAAGGCTGGAATGTCGGAACGGGGAGTGTATCCTTACTGCTTGATTGCATGTGTTAGTAAGCATATGACGACGTTGTTGGGAGGCGAACGTTTTGCGTTGATCGACCCGGCCGTCAAATGTTGTATACTTGAGAGGTGGTGTCATTGCATGTAGCGTACCGCTTGTTATGATGCTTGTGCTCTTTTCCGCCTCTTTCGTGAATGTCGACCGAATTTGGGGTACTCGGCTTCTATTGATTGACCGAGTCTTGGATGCGAAATGTTTATCGCATGTCGAATCGGAAAATATTATTCTGATAGTCTGGCTAGGTTTAGACTAGGATCAGATATTTATATCGTCGTCCTACCGGAGGAATTTAGTCTACATATACGAAATGTTAATCGTGTATGCGTTCAGGGAAATGTTTATCTCGTGGATGCGATTTTAATCATTCTTGCCATGTCCACGGTGCTAGTGCGTGTCATTTACCGTGAGAGATGTCGTCAACGTATTGTACCTTTAGTTGGATGATTATATGATTGATTATTCATGATCTTTGGATGACTTGTCATGGTTTGTTTGTCGAGTCTCAATCTTATCAAACTTATGCCGCTAACGGTGAGATACAAGCCCTAGTGAGTGTATGGTTGCCTAAGAGTGTCATCCCCGAGTCTTTCTATAATATGATGGTTACGGTTTTGTACTTCAAGTGTCGATATTCTTATCTATTGAATTGCCTATTTATCCTTCTCGTACTTCACATGTATTATATATGCATGCTTCTACTTTTGTATTTCCGTTTATGTACGTTTAATGTGATATGGCTGGGAGAACCCGGAGTTACTCCCAACTAATTGTGGCGTTCATGTTTTTCATGGATGAACAGGTTGCTTGATTTGGATGGCTTTTTGCTTGTGGTATTTTGGGTTCAGGTGTGAGCTAGCGGGCGTTGGCTTGTAATTATTGACATTCCTCGTACCTTTCTATTTGCATGTAAAAAGTTTTAAAAACACTGTATTTTCCGCTATATAAATCACATGCTTGTTATGTTTTATTTCCGCATTCGCGAGGGTTGTCACAGTTGGTATCAGAGCTTTATCGCTCCCGTCGCACACACGTGAACCCTAAACTTAAACTACTTGACCTTGAAATAATAAATGAGAGATGGGTAGAAGTTAAGGATTTTACTTGGTAGTCTATTTGTTTATGCTAAATGTTAGGATTAACATGTTTTGTTTTTGTTTCTTATGAAGATGGTTAGACCTCGAGTAGTAGAGAATGTTATGCTAGAAGCTCTTACGCAAGTGTTGAAAAATCAACAAGATGCGGCTATTGCTCAAGCCAACCAAGTTCCCCCTCGTAGAGATGATAACCACCAAGGAGGCTACGCTTGGGTGGCTAGTCAAATAGCTAGAAGCAAGATTATACCTTATGGTGGATCCTTCGAAAATTGAAGCTGTGGTGGATTGGAAGAGTCCGACCGATGTTAGAGAAGTTCAAAGTTTTCTTGGTTTAGCTGGTTATTACTGTAGTTTTGTCAAAGATTTCTGAAAGCTTGCTAGACCAATGACCCAATTGTTGAAAAAAGAAACCAAGTTCCTATGGAATGAAGCTTGTGAAGCCGCTTTTCAATAGTTAAAGAAAAGGTTGACTACCGCTCCGCTGTTGACTTTGCCTGAATATGGTGTAGACTTTGATGTCGATTGTGATGCTTCCAAGATGGGTTTGGGTTGTGTACTTATGCAAAGTAGGAAAGTGGTGGCTTATGCTTCGAGACAGTTGAGAGTTCATGAAGTGAACTATCCTACTCACGATTTGGAATTGGCCGCCGTTGTTCATGCTTTGAAAGTGTGGAGACACTATCTTATTGGTGTTCATTGTCGTATATTCACTGACCACAAAAGCTTGAAGTACATATTTACTCAAAAAGAGTTGAATATGAGGCAAAGAATATGGTTGGAATTGGTGAATGATTATGATTTTGAGTTGTTGTACCATGAAGGGCAGGCTAATGTTGTTGCCGATGCTCTTAGTAGGAAATCTTCGCATGCATTGAATGCTTTGTCGCTATTACCCGTTGATCTTTGTATTGAATTTCGAAAGATGAAGTTGGAATTCGTGGAACATGGATTTGATTATATTGGTGCTATGACTGCCGAACCTGTTTTCCTCCGTGAGATCCGCGAAAGCCAAGTTGGTAATCTTACCTACAAGCCTATTCAAGCCAAACTTCATGAAGGAAGAGCTAAAGATTTCAAGTTTGATGATAAAGGTGTTCTTCGATTCCATGGCCGTTTGTATGTGCCAAATGCTCTTGATTTGAGAAAGCGAGTTCTTGATGAAGCTCACCTTTCCCCTTATTCTATTCACCCCGGAGGTGATAAGATGTATAAAGATTTGAAGTTACAATTTTGGTGGCCGAATCTGAAAGGCTATGTTGTGTCTTATATTGGAAGATGTCTTACTTGCCAACAAATGAAAATCGAACACAAGAGGCCCGGTGGATTGCTACAACCTTTGGATATTCTACTATGGAAGTGGGAATCTATTTCCATGGATTTTGTTATGGCTTTGCCAAAGACCGTTGGAAGTAAAGATGCCGTTTGGGTTGTTGTTGATCGTTTGACCAAGTGTGCTAGATTCATCCCGATCAAAGAGACTTTGAGTTTAGATCGACTAGCAAAAGCCTATGTTGATGAGATTGTTATATACCATGGTGTTCCCAAGGAGATTATATCCGACCGAGATCCGAGGTTTTGTTCGAGATTTTGGAAGGCTTTACATGAAGCCATGGGTAGTAAATTGTTGATGAGTACCGCATTTCATGCCGCTACCGATGGTCAGACCGAGAGGACTATTCAGACTTTAGAAGACTTGCTTAGGGCTTGTGCACTCGACTTCCAATCTAGTTGGGAAAAGAGTCTAGCGTTGGTTTAGTTTTCTTACAACAATAGTTATCATGCCTCAATCAAGATGGCTCCTTATGAAGCTCTTTATGGAAGAAAATGTCGAAGTCCTATATGTTGGAATCAATTGAGTGATGTTGGTGACTTAGGTCCCGATGTTCTTGTTGAAACTATTGATCATGTGAAGGTCATTCGTGATAGAATGAAAGCCGCTCAAGATCGACAAAAGTCTTATGCCGATATCCGAAGAAGACCGTTATAATTTGAAGTTGGAGATAAAGTGTTCTTGAAAGTATCTCCAATGAAGGGTGTTAAACGGTTTGGTGTAAAGGGTAAATTGAGCCCGAAATACATTGGACCCTTTGATATTGTGAAAAGGATTGGTGCCGTTGCTTACAAGTTGGACTTGCCCCCGAATTTGGCTACGGTTCATGATGTATTCCATGTTTCTCAGTTGAGAAAGTACGTTAGTGATCCAAGCCATGTTTTTCAAGCGGAAATGCCCGAGCTTGAACCGAATTTGTCCTTTGAAGAGAAGCCGATTCGCATCCTAGATCGCAAGGATAAGAAGTTGAGAAGTAAAGTGGTGCCTTTAGTGAAAATCTTGTGGAGATGTGCTAATGTGGAAGAAGAGACGTGGGAAACGGAAGCTTCTATGCGTATTAAATATCCAAGCCTATTCGATTAAGGTATCCTTCTTTCGCTCAAGTTTCGAGGGCGAAACGTTTTTAAAGGTGGGGTGATTGTAACACCCGCAAATGTACCCTATTTTTATAGTAAAAATATTATACGGATACTTTTCAGCGAAATTTAGTTTTAGTTTAGAATTAAATTTCCCGTGTCTAGTTTTAAATTTCCGAGTTCGTTTTCGGACTTTACACGAGATTTCGAGTAAGTTACGTCGTAAGACGTTATGAGCTTTTTCTCATGACTTTTCCACTTACTCCCTCATATACTCCCTTAACCCTAACTCACCCTCACATTCAATCTTCTTCTTCCACACCAAGTAAACACCAAAAACCCTAACCTCCATATTTGCTCCAATTTAATATCGATTCTACTCCTTCGTTTCTCGCTCAAATTCACTAAAGTTCGTCTTATTCTTTCCCTCTCATCGTCCTCTATCCGTAATTGTAATAAAATTACCGTCTTTCTCGCTTTTCAATTTATCCGTCTTTCTCAAAGGTGAATTATATTCATCTCTTATTATCTAATTGTAAGTGGTGACCTCCAAGACCCCGACAAAGACTACTTCTTGATAGAAGAGGACATCGACGCAGATTGAAGACGCGAAAAGGTAACGGTAAAGGGTTACTCGATATCATTTACGTGTTTTATGTGTTTTCTATGTTAGTGATCGTATTTAGAATATAATTAGTAACCTTAGGAATTGTGTTGTTGATGATAGTTGTTGTTAATTGATAATTGATGATGAGAATTGATGATTTGTGATGTTAGATGATGTTTGTGTTATGATAAGCCTTAGTGAAATTGTGAATTTCGTGTGCTATTGACCCCAGCCGGCCGACCGGTAACCGGTCAGCTGACCGGCTAGGGAGTGTTTGATGTTCAATTGTTGTTTACGTAGAATTTTAAAATACATTACGTCTCAGCCGGCCGACCGGCAGCCGGCCAGCCGTCCGGCTGAGACACATGACAATATGTCTTCACTTTCTCATATGACTTTGGTCCCAGCCGGGTAGCCGGCAGCCGATCCCTTTGACCGGCTGGGACACGCTGCATTTTCAGTTTGTTTTCAAATGATATATTGGTGCCAGCCGGGTAGCCGGCAGCCGGTCCCCTTGACCGGCTGGCACACGCTGGAATTCTATTTGCAATTCTTACTTATGTTTTCATTTATGATTATTATGATGGTTCGTTTATCGTATAAATTTACATAATGACTTTGAATATTAATGTTTTGAATATATGATATTCCATTCGCTTGTATCGTATGTCTTGTGACGATTTTTGGTATGTCCCACCTTGAGTCGCTTTTACAAATGTTACGGTTTGAGCACTAATTTTCTATGTGCTTTGTACTCTCATTCCCTTGGATACCTCCACGTTCGTAAGGTTGGAATATCGGAACAGGGAGTTTATCCTTACTGCTTGATTGCATCTGTTAGTAAGCATATGACGACGTTGTTGGGAGGCGAACGCTTTGGGTTGATCGACCCGGCCGTCAAATGTTGTATACTTGCGAGGTGGTGTCATTGCATGTAGCGTGCCGTTTGTTATGATGCTTGTGCTCTTTTCCGCCTCTTTCGTGAATGTCGACCGAATTTGGGGTACTCGGCGTGTATTGATTGACCGAGTCTTGGATGCGAAATGATTATCGCATGTCACATCGGAAAATGTTATTCCGAGAGTCTGGCCAGGTTTAGACTAGGATCGGATATTTATATCGTGGTCCTACTGGAGGAAATTAGTCTACATATACGAAATGTTAATCGTGTATGCGTTCAGGGAAATGTTTATCTCGTGGATGCGATTTTAATCATTCTTGCCATGTACACGGTGCTAGTGCGTGTCATTTACCGTGAGATATGTCGTCAACGTATTGTACGTTTAGTTGGATGATTATATGATTGATTATTCATGACATTTGGATGACTTGGCATGGTTTGTTTGTCGAGTCTCAATCTTATCAAACTTATGCCGCTAACGGTGAGATGCAAGCCCTAGTGAGAGTGTATGGTTGCCTAAGAGTGTCATCCCCGAGTCTTTCTATAATATGATGGTTACGGTTTTGTACTTCAAGTATCGATATTCTTATATATTGAATTGCCTATTTATCCTTCTCGTACTTCACATGTATATTTATATATACATGCTTCTACTTTTGTATTTCCGTTTATTTACGTTTAATGTGATATGGCTGGGTGAACTTGGAGTTACTCCCCACTTATTGTGGCGTTCATGTTTTTCATGGATGAACAGGTTGCTTGATTTGGATTGCTTTTTTCTTGTGGTATTTTGGGTTCGGGTGTGAGCTAGCGGGCGTTGGCCTGGATGAGTCACCACTAGACGTTGTTTAGCTAGTTGCTAATAAATTTGATGTTGGTTAACATTTTTAGAGACTACGTCTCTTGTAGTATTTTATACTTTGGTTTGTATTTATTGACATTCCTCGTACCTTTCTATTTGCATGTAAAAAGTTTTAAAAACACCGTATTTTCCGCTATATAAATCACATGCTTGTTATGTTTTATTTCCGCATTCGCGAGGGTTGTCACAGTGCCAGCCGGGTAGCCGGCAGTGGTCCACCTGACCGGCTGGCACACGCTGACTTTCCTTTGCAAGTTATTTCTTATGTTTTCATTTATAATATTTCCGATGGTTCGTTTATCGTATAAATTTACGTAATGACTTTAAATATTAATGTTTCAAATTTATGATATTGCCGCTATATAAATATTAATGTTTCATTTATAATATTTCTTATGTATTGCATGTTTTGTGACGGTTTTTGACATGTCCCACTTTGAATCAGTTTTACACATGTTACGGTTTGAGCACTAATTTTCTATGTGCTTTGTACTCTCATTCCCTTGGCTACCTCCACGTTCGTAAGGCTGGAATGTCGGAATGGGGTGTGTATCCATACTGCTTGATTGCATGTGTTAGTGGGCATATGACGACGTTGTTGGGAGGTGAACACTTTGCGTTGATCGACCTGGCCTTCAAATGTTGTATACTTGCGAGGTGGTGTCATTGCATGTAGCGTACCACTTGTTATGAGGCTTGTGCTCTTTTCCGCCTCTTTCGTGAAGGTTGACCGAATTTGGGGTACTCGGCGTCTATGATTGACTGAGTCTTGGATGCGAAATGTCATCGCTTGTCGAATCGGAAAATGGTTTATTCCGAGAGTCTGGCCAGGTTTAGACTACCACCGGATATTTATATTGTCGTCCTACCAGGAGGAAATTAGTCTACATATACGAAATGAAATGAATCGTGTATGCGTTCAGGTTAATGTTTTATCACGTCGATGCCTTTTAATCATACTTGCACGTACACGGTGCTAGTGCGTGTCATTTACCGTGAGAGATGTCGTCAACGTATTGTACGTTTGAATGGATGATTATATGATTGATTACCTGTGATCGTTGGATGACTTGGCATGGTTTGTTTGTCGAGTCTCAATCTTATCAAACTTATGCCGCTAACGGTGAGATGCAAGCCCTAGTGGGAGTGTATGGTTGCCTAAGAGTGTCATCCCCGAGTCTTTCTATAATATGATGGTTACGGTTTTGTACTTCATGGATCGATATTCTTATGTATTGAATTACCTATTTATCCTTCTCGTACTTTACATGTATATTTATATATGCATGCTTCTACTTTTGTATTTCCGTTTATGTACGTTTATTGTGATATGGCTGGGAGAACCTGGAGTTACTCCCCACTGACTGTGGCGTTCATGTTTTTCATGGATGAACAAGTTACTTGCTTGGATGGCTTTTTGCTTGTGGTATTTTGGGTTCGGGTGTGAGCTAGCGGGCGTTGGCCTGGATGAGTCACCTCTAGACGTTGTTTAGCTAGTTGCTAATAACTTTGATGTTGGATAGCATTTTGAGAGACTACGTCACTTGTAGTATTTTATATTTTTGTTTGTAACTATTAACATTCCTCGTACCTTTCTATTTGCATGTGAAAAGTTTTAAAAACACCGTATTTTCCGCTATATTAATCACATGCTTGTATGTTTTATTTCCGCATTCGCGAGGGTTGTCACAATTTGGGTCTTGGAATCATTTATGTAATTGGATAGAGGTCATTATATAAATGCTAAACTTGTTTAAAATGATTACAAGTATTTTAAAACGATAAATGTTGATGTTTCTTTCACTTTTCTATTTTGTAGTCAAACTTATTTATTCGCTATATCAGCAAACGATAATGAGGTTCGACCTCCCATACCACAACTCACCACCGTATCATGGTTTAGATCCTTTATGGATCAATGCAAATTCGAAAAGAATTGTTCTAATTTCACGAATTGGAATGGGCAACTTTGCCTTGCCACCAAAGGTGATGGTAAACTTTGTTACCTCACCAAGGCTTTTCCGAACGCTCCTAAATACAAGGTCAACTAACGCCTTAAAAGTAGTCTATGAGACCTACTAAATAGAATCGGCCGATCAAGAATGTCTTGATCTTCTCTATAGATAACGAGCTTCAAAGGAATGTCATAAAGATGAATTGCACGTATGAGATCTACACTAAACTCGTGACAGTGTTTTCACGAGCTCTTAGGATCATTCAATATGAAGTCGCTTCTTAATTTTTCGACCTTAAAAATGAACACTGGTCAATATGTTTGCTCCCACATACTCACATGATTGAGCATGTCGAGATACTCAAGAAGTCAGGAATAGCGATTCCCGATCAACTTGTGATTGACCATATACTCCACTCCCTAAACCGTATCAAAGGGTTTGTTAATTTTAGGGTGAACTTCAACGTGCAAAACTTCACCACGACTCTACATGAGTTGCACAAATTGGTTGTGCAAACCGAGCGTGATATGGGCTACCATGCTAGCACTAGCAAATATGTTTTGAACATCAAATGACAAGAGCAAAGGGAAGTTCAAGAAGAGTGGACACAAAGGGAACAAGCCCACACCTTCTAAGGACAAAGAAAGGCTATTGGGAATAGTTATTCTAAGTCTAAGAAGGGTGTCACCTCCAACGAAAAAGTGTCATTATTGTAATGGTATAGGCTCTTGGAAACGTAATTGCCCCATATATTTGGGAGATATTAAGACTGGACGAGTTCTTCCAGTAAATAATAGTTCTCCCGAATGTTTGTGTTATTGATATTAATCTCAACTTTGGTATTTTGATACAAGTTGTAGTTCTCATCCTCCTAATTAGATTAAGGGCATGAGAAGAAAGACAAAGCAAAGCAAGCTTTAGGAATCTCCAAGATGAGGGAGCTAAGGTAGCCACCACATAGAGGAGACCTAAGTATTAGCTTGGCATTTTTGCTATTTGTCTTTCTAGTTATTTTGAATGTCGTTTTAGAACTTTTGATTTCCGTGTTAGACATGGAAACTGGTTATTATTTCCATTATTTAAAGGACAATTGTTGTACTATACAATGATAGCTTGGTTTTCAACCCAAGTCATTATGTTTGTGGAATTTATGTTCTAAACCTTTCATTATACAAAGTTAATATCTTAAACATAAAGTATTGTGACAAATTGATCATATGAGAAAATATAATGATTGGATCATTATAATTACCTAAGTTATGAATTGGATTCTCACTTATGTACTTGTGACTAAGTATCACAACTTATTTGAAATAAGAAAGATCAATTGCATAGTCAAATAGAGTTAATAAACTCACACTTGGGGATTTACAATCCATATAAGCCCTAAGATAAGATCTTTTAACGCCAATTTGACTCCATACGGGCTATGGAAGGGTTAAGAATCCTAAATTTGTTCAAGACATGGATAAGAGTCCAAGTATTTTTCTTAAATAGAGTGAGTCTATAGAGAAGCTAAAATACTAAAGTCTAAACAAATAAGTCTACTATACATTGCTCAAAGTTAATAAGAGTTAATACGAGCATCATACCCCAATTATACCTGGAGAATAAAGCTATTTGTGACTAAGGAATAGAGCTCATGAAGCTATCCTTACAATAATTTTCTCATTTACACCTAAAGAAACAAAACTGTTTGTGGCTCATGGTGCTATCCTTCACGTAAATAAGCGTATTTACTAAAGGATAGAGTGGGAGAAAATATGCCACAAACAAAGATAAGAGAAAATGTTCTTAAGCTATCCAAGGTCAGAAGCTTATAATGAAAGCTTATAGTGAAAATATCTACTTTTTGAAAGTAATATTTATGATCTATAGATTGCCGGTTATAATTTCCAATTCGAATTTGTTGCATAAGAGCCTTAAGAATACAAGATGGATATTATACATATAAAATTACATGGGGACGTTTGGACCTCCCTAGGGTGAATAAAACTTTATTGTAAAGTATTGTATATAAGTTAAAATATACCATCTTTGAGATCTAAGATTATTGTATCTACACTTCATTGAAAGTATATGTATGACAAAGTGACAAAGAGTTGTTTAAAGTTTCCTTTCTAAATGGGCATTTAGAAGAGGACAATTTGGTGTACAAAAACTTAGGAGATCAATGTGTGATCCTGAGAGAGCACTTGAGAGGTTGTAATAATCATTGCATAACATGAGAGAATGGTTTCCTCGAATTGTCGAAGAGCCATGTTTATGCATGAAGTTAAGTGGGAGCTAGATCTATCATGTGTGGACATGAAGGTTAGTGGGAGTTGAGTTATCATGTATGGACATGATGATTAGTGGGAGTACAATATCTTCCATGTCTTGTATGTATGAGACATATTAATCATTAGGAATGATGTACTAGCATTGCCTTCCGTGGAGGAATGTTTAGGAAATCATTTCTAGATGAAAGACTTGGAAGAAGTATATTATATCTGAGGCACGAATATCTCCCATGTCTCGTATGTAAGAGACATATTGGTCATTGGAAATGATGTACTAACATTGCCTTCCGTGGAGGAGTGTTTGGGAAATCATTTCTAGATGAAAGACTTGGAGTAGGTATCCAAAATCTATGGTGATAGATGAGAGAGGATACAAATGATTGCTAATGTTTCCGCCATTAGGCCAATCATAAATGCCAAGATATGCACATACCTTGAATAAGTTGTATGCTTGGCGCATGACAAGTAGATAACATGTAACCCACATGAGAGTCGTTGGATAGCCTTCAAGAATGACCATGAGATTCTCGAGGAGAACTATGAGTTTATTCTTGTGTTTGGTAATAATAACTTAGTTGCGGGTTAAGTGTCACACGAACCCAAGTTTTCAAACCTGTAAAGGATCTGACAAAATCCAAGGCTAAATTTTGTTATCTTAAAAGCGAATAAGTAAAAGGGATGATTGAAGTGTCAATCATTGTAAATTCTACAAATAGAATCTTAGTACATGATGATGAGGATGAGGTGGATTATAAGGATCTAATGAGTACACCCTTCCACCAAGATACCCATCACGTGGTTATAATGATAACAAGTGGGAGCATCTTTGAAGATCAAAGAGCCCAACACTAGATAGAGATCTTGTGAGGTACTTAGATAACTTCATATTATTGGGAATAACGATGATTGGAAAGAAAATAAGCAATTCATAAAGTTGGAACAAATGGATACATGGTATATCCACCATCCAAACTTTTATTGCATTTAGACAAGATGCCCATGAAGTGTCATGGAACTTGTATACTTTAGATTATAAGATATGAAGTAATAACATTGTGTTGATTGTTCATATGTGATAATCACATTTATCGTTTGAGTTTATAAAACTCATTTTGTGCTTTGTTATATCCAAATAGGTTGTAGTGACAACTTTGAACCCTATTAAAGTGAACTGGATTAACATAACATTGGCCCCTAGTTGCTTACATGAGGTGACGTCTCGAAGTGACTAGAGTGTGATGCGATTGATGGCAAGTTCAAGTGTCATAGAGTCATATGAGATGACTAGTCGATCACATAGACAGACTGTATGGGACACTCTGTCGGGCAGTGACCGCTTATAGAGTTCTGGCAATTCATAAAGCCTGGTCGTGGCGAGAGCTACTATAGTATTCTTTTTGAGTCAATTCTTTAAACTAGAGACTATTCACTCAAGTCGGCATAGTTTCTGATTGACTTTGATTTTTGCCCCAAGCCATTCTGTAAAAAGGGGTGAATGGGCAATTATTGGGTCATGAAGGACTGTGAGTGTAATAAGGGAGTAGTGCGATAGGAATTGTCCAACCCCTTGTCAGGGTTTACAAATATCTCAAGGCCACTCGAGGAGTAGTAAGCTGGAAATGCGTGGCCACGCCCGGAAGGTATCTACGGTAAATAATTCCGGTCAGACAGTTACTCTCCAGATCGAGGAAACTACTCTTGATATGATCACGTGCAAGTATGACCTGCAAGACACCTTGCATTGAGTGGGAGATTTAAAATAGGACAAGAGAATTGGTGACGCACACTTGTTGGAGTGAGTGTCCTCAACAATAGTGTGATCACTTAATTAAATCTCATTAACGAGAATACAAAGGGATGATTAACATTATAGTCAACTGATCCACATTAATCGGTAATGATTGGCTTACTAGAGTTTGACATTACTGTCGTATGACGGTGGTGATCAGTTGATCCCTTGAGGTCACACCGAAAGGACGATTCCCTAATCAAGAATATTAATTAATTGTATAACGATACAGATTAATTAATCCCTCAAACAGAACGAGTTTACGAGTGAGAAATATATCTTATTGTAATATGATTAAATAAGATTCAATAATATAATTTTTATATTAGAATGCTTAATGTTTATGAAATATTTGAGATAAGCATGATTGGTTGATCATAATTACAATTAGTTGTAGATCATATCAACCAAATATGAGATGACCCATTTTATATATATGTGATTATAAATTATTACTTAAAATGTTAAGTTTAATTTATTTGACATGAAATTGTATTTAAATTAGTTAAATACATAATTATATTATAAGGTAACATGTCACATGTCACATGTCACATGTCACATATGTGACAAATGACAAAATCACAAATTATAAAATGGACTCCATTTTAAGAAGTGGCACCGGTTTTTGTGAGGATGGGTAGATGGTTGTGTAATTATTAGTGTTCTAATTAAGATTAGAACATAATGATTACTAACCTACAACTAGCCCTAAAGCCTAATGCTTTGTAAATACAAAAAGGTTAAGCATGCTCACCTTCTCCTATGGGTGGCCGGTCATAGTGATAGAAATAAGGAGATGGTTTTCTTCTTAATCACTACTTGTCAACTCACATTAAGATTAATATAAGTTAATAATTCTTTTTCTCACACTAGAAATTTAAGAAGAACCAATCTCAGGTGCTGGTTCCCATCCTTGCCACAAATGGCTATTCAAATACCCAATCATGAATTCAATTTGTTTGTGCATTATGAAGGGAAAGCCCTTTCTTCCCAAAAAGCATATTGGAAACGAATAAACTTAAACAGCAGCCCTTGCCACCTTATTAGAAAAGCTCGAAAGTAAACGGCAGTAGCAATATTAGGGTCATTTTCCTGAAATAAGGATTACCATGATCGTACTTTTCTTCCAGAATCTAATTAAGGAGCTAGGGAAAAAGAAGCATCTCCGGAAGAAGAGGCAGCAGACAGGGCAGTTGCTAATGATGTTGAAGATGAAATTGAAGCAATTGTTGCTGATCCAGACGTTGTTGATGTACCAGACGTAGAAGACCTAGAACTGGAAGAAGACAAAGTCACAGAAAGAGACATTGAAGATTCAACAGAGGAACGAACCATTTGATGATGGAGAAGTACCAGATGGATCTCTTACTTCACCCGCACCCGCGGATGATTACTATTAATCTGAAGCAGCTATTGTTATTCTAGAACAAGAAAGGAAAGACAAAGTATTTCCAGAGGAAGGTTGTACAGTTGAGGTCGAAGCTGGAACAGATGCGACAGAAGCAGTTCCACCAAACAAAAAAATGATGCAGCAATAGGAGCGGATGAAGCTGTTGATGGTGAGTCTCATTAATTATATACCTGTAATCTTACTCTTTATCTAACTAATCGGGGACCATCTGCCTTGCCTTGGTATCGGGTAAGGAAATTAAATAGAGTAAGGAAAGAGGTTTACTTCTTTCCAGAGCAAGAGAAAGAAACATCTAGTCTAGAACAAGACAAAGTCTTTCCACTAGAAGTATAACAACAACAACTAGAAGTCTTGCCAGAACAAGAAGACGTAGTAGACGTAGCACTGGAAGTCGCAGACGTAGATGTAACAGACGTTGATGTTCCAGCTTTAGCTGATCATGGATAGAAAGGTCCACCCTTTCCTTTATATATACACCCTTAATCTTACTCTTAACCTGGCTAATCGCGGACCTTTACTACAGTAGCCATTTCGGAAGAAGCTACCGCGGAAGAAAGAGCAGTTGGAAAAAAGGAACACCCATTCCACAAGAACAACAATAAGAGGCATTCGCCGATGAAGCCGGTAAAGAAGACTCAGTACTACAAGAGAAAGATACTGACGAAGACACAGTCGAAGAAGCATTCGCCGAGGTATGAGAAGAAGCATTTGATGACTTTGCCAACGAAACAGACACAGACGACGTGGCAGTTGAAGTTGCAAAAGAAGCTTTAGCTGATGATGGAAAGAATCCACTATAAATACAAAAAATTAATCTTTACTTGACTTGGACAATCGGGAACCTTTAGCTACTTCTACCGCTACCGAAGCTACTGCTTCATCGGACAAGGCAACAAGAAAATTGGAAACCGACAAGGGAAGCGAAGCTTACTTACTTTCCTTTCCGGAAGAGCGGAGCCTATTATATTATATTCTTAAAGAAGCCTATTTCTATAGAAATAGGTTGAAGCTGTTCCACGATAACAATAACCACAAGAACAAGAGCAAGAGGAAAACGAAGTCGAACAAAAGGAAGTACCAGTTGACTTCGAAGAAGCTTTAGTTGATACAGAACAAGGCAAAGCATTTGCCACATTTGATTCTTTTTCCGATGATGGAAACAGAGGTCCAATTAAGAATCCTACCTTATATCTTATATTGCTTACCGTGTCTGAGGGACCTACCCTTTACTAACTAGTGACCCCTGAGGGGGCTACTAGATTGACTGTCATTTTTTACTTCAATTCAGGGGCGATCGCGGGAATAGACCCATATAATATACCTTACGCTCAATCACGAAAGATTCTCTTAGAATTAAGACTTCTTTGGGAGTCAATCCCCTCTCCTTCTCAGCCGAACTTCTTACAGACCGGCTTTTTTGATACTAGTACTTTTCCCTTCAAAAGAGAATAAGATCAGCCAAGTTAATCTTATCCTCTACTTGACGAAATAAAAGGGAGTTCTTTACCCCCATATTTTCCATCTCGGAAAGGGCTCCTACCAGCCTTTGAAACTGGTTCTGGGCGTTTATCTTGCCCGCCGAACAGGATGCCTCTGATTTCGTTCCTTCTTTGGACTACGGAGTCGTAGCTAAAGCCACACCCGCCTGTTTCCTGGTCCCCCACCAGCAAAGAAAAAACCCTTTGTTCAATTTTGACTTGATGAGATATTATCTCATCGTTGAAGGTGCTGGTGTTCCGATTACCTAAGAAGCTATCTCCCTACGGAAAGCTTAGAACGTATACGAACGCAATAACTCTAAGGAAAATATAGAAGTATCTCATAATGGGCAGGCAGGAAGAGGGGGAGCATTGAGCTGAGGGATTACTATTGGGCGGTGCTCGGGGCGCAACAACTCCGCTAAGTGCAAAGATGTATGTTATTGATCCGCTGAGCTGAGCGCAACAAAGATGTATGCTGTTGAGAGTCCACTTCCTTTGGTTATGTTATGTAGGTGTCGTATCGTAGCTCTGTGAATAAGAAGGCGTATCTTCTTTTTCCTGTGAATTAATTTCACACGAAACGCTATTTTTAGCCCTAAAATCTGTGACATAGCTATCATACGTTGAGGTCCCCTTAACGCGGTTTCCCCAATACCTTATATAGTAGATATAGGCGTATAATTTATATATTAATTTAAAGTCATCCCCAGGGAGAACCAACCCTATAACCTAGCTTAAAAGTCAATAAAGTCTTCCCTTAACTAAACTAATTGCGAGCATTGAGCTAGAGTTCTTTCTTTCCTTTCTGCATCCGGGGGCGGGGTACAGTTGCTCCAGTCGAAGTGCCAGATTAAAGGGAACGAGCCAAGAAAACAAAACAATAGAAGAGAACAGCAACCAATAGCAACCACTTATGTCGGACGTTCAAACAAAGAAAATAAAAGGATCACTCCACGCTAGATTAATTAATTAGGTAAGATCTGTTAAGTAAGATTTAACTTTTATTTTGCTTATATTTTTACTCATAACGGAAAACTAATGACTCACTCAAAAAACGAGATTATTAAACGGATATTGATCGGATTCTCTTTCTTATTCTTCATGTTTTTCATTCATCCAGCAGGAATCGAACCTACAAATTCGCCAATGTTGAGTTGAGTTGGGGTGATTTAACCATTCAGCCATGGATGCAAAAAGAGTCGGCGAGTGAACTAGGTTTTAGTATTCCTTCTCGAACTTCTATTTCTTCTGTCGAAGGAGATTCGAGAAAAGATGGAATAGGAAGACGTGTTTCCAGAACAAAGAAGATACGGGTTGAGAAGAGGAAGTTAGCAAAGTTAGACAAGATTGCAATGAGCATAGGAACATGTATTGATGTACCAAATCGGCTAATGCTCCCAGGTTGATGCGATGTATTCCACCAGTTGACTGGAAACTTTATTATTGGTATATCGATCGGTCCAGCACGGATTGAAATAGGAGTCGGTTCGACAGAAAGCTTTTGAAACCACAGTGCGCCCAAGTAAATAAGGAATGAGATGAATACAGAATTTAAACGAGCGTCCCACACCCAAAAGGTGCCCCACATGGGTCTTCCCCGAAACCCCCCAGTTACTAATGTTAACAGCGTAGAAAAAGCACCCATTTCTATACCGGTTCCGGAAGAGCGAAGAAAAAGAGGATGTTTTGTTAATAGGAACAATAAAGTGTTTATAGCCATAATGTAACACCCGCAAATGTACCCTATTTTTATAGTGAAAATATTTTACGGATACTTTTCAGCGAAATTAAGTTTTAATTTAGAATTTTATTTTCTGAGTCGAATTTAGAATTTCCGAGTTCGTATTTGGAATTTCCGCGAGATTCCATGAGAATCCCGTCTTAAGGCGAGTTTGACTTTTGTTGACTTTTTCCTTATACATATCATACTACCACTTATCCTATTTTTCATTCACACAAACACAAAACACTTACTTCTTCCTTAAGCAAACCAAAACCCTTGCCTCCCTCTTTGTTTCAATCTTAGAATTCTCATAGGTCTTTCGTTCTTTGCTAGAATTCGCGTAAGTTCGTCTCATTCTTCCCCTCTTACCTTCCTCTATCCGTTTTGGTAATAAAATTACCGTCTTTCTCGCTTTTTAAATTATCCGTCTTTCTCAAGGTGAATGATATTCATCTTTTATTATCTAATTGTATGTAGGTGGAGACTAGGAAGGTTTAGAATCGATTAAAGACGCGTAAAGGTAACGGTGAAGGGTTACTCGATATCATTTACGTGTTTTATATGATTTCTATGTTAGAATTCGTATTTATAATATGATTAGTAAGCTTAGGAATTGAGTTTTTGTGATGATTGTTGTTAGTTGATGATTGTTGATGATGATTATTGATGTTGATAGGTGATAGAAGTTAAATATGAGAATTGAAAATGATGACTTGTGTATGTTGTTCTCGGGTAGGATGTAGTCCTGGCCGAAGGACCGGCTGCCGGTTCAGTGGCCGGCTGGGAATTCACTGCACCGACCCTTTTTTGTAGAATGATCATATCTCCTTCGTTACTTGCTTGTTTTGGGCTTGTGACCTATCCTTGGAAACCGTAAGAGGATAAGCTATCCCTCGACTTGGAATTTATGCATTTGCATATCTATAACTCTAGTTATGACCGTTTGAAGTGGACCCTTGTTTTAGTTAGTTTCCAAACTTGCTTTTTTGTGTGTAGTTGTGCTCGAGCCGGGGTACGGCCGCCGGTCACTATACTCGGCCTGGAACACGGTGTTGTTGTCCTTAATTTCTAAAACTCGGAATTTATAATAGTTAGCATGATCCTTTATCGTATAATTTTACGTAGTGACTTATAATATTATGTTTTGGACATATGATATTTCATTCGCTTGTATCACATGTTTTGTGACTTTTTTGCTATGTCCCACTTGAGTCGGTTTTTACAAATGATACGGTTTGAGCACTATTTTGTCTTGTGCTTTGTACTCTCATTCCCTTGGCTACCTCCACGTTCGTAAGGCTGGAATGTCGGAACGGGAGGTATCCTACTGCTTAATTGCATGTGTTAGTGGGCATACGACGACGTTGTTGGGAGTGAACGCTATGCGTTGATCGACCCGGCCGTCAAATGTTGTGTACTTGCGAGGTGGTGTTATTTGCATGTAGCGTACCGCTTGTTATGAGGCTTGTGCTCTTTTTCCGCCTCTTTCGTGAATTGATCTACCGAATTTGGGGTACTCGGCGTCATTGATTGACCGAGTCTTGGATGCGAAATGTCATCGCATGTCGAATCGGAAAAATGTGATTTCGGGAATCTGGCCAGATTTAGACTAGGACCGGTATTAATATCGTTTCTACCAGGAGGAAATTAGTCTACATATACAAAATGTAGCATCGTGTATGAGTTCAGGGAAATGTATATCCCGTGGATGCCTTTAATCATACTTGCCATGTACACGATGTAGTGCGTTTCATTTACCGTGAGAGTTGTCGTCTTGTGTCGTCGTCTTTGAATGCGTGATTTCATGATATTATTCATGGTCATTGCATGTTGGGCACCGTCAATGATTGGTTCGTGAATTGGATGATATATGTTGAATTTATTGTGATCATCGCATGACTTGGCATGGTTTGTTTGTCGAGTCTCAATCTTATCAAACTTATACCGCTAACGGTGAGATGCAAGCCCTAGTGAGCGTATTTGGTTGCCTAAGAGTGTCTTCCCTGAGTCTTTGTATAACATGATGGGTTCGGATTTGTACCTCTTATGCTCTTATCAATATATATTGAATTGCCTATCTATCCTTATCGTATCTCACATGTATATCTATATATGCATGATTTTACTTTTGTATTTCCTTATATGTACGTTTAATGTGATATGGCTGGGAGAACCCGGAGTTACTCCCCACTGATTGTGGCGTTCATGTTTTTCATGAATGAACAGGTTGCTTGCATGGATTGCTTTTTGCTTATGCTATTTTGGGTTCGGGTGTGAGCTTGCGGGCGTTGTCCCTGGATGAAACACCTCTAGACGTTGTTTAGCTAGTTGCTAATTACTTTGTCTTTTGTTAACACTTTGAGAGACTACGTCTCTTGTGGTATTTTTATTTAGTTTGTAATATTTTGACACTCCTCGTATTTTTCTATCTTGCATGTATAAAGGTTTTTTAAAATACCGTATTTTCCGCTATATAATTCACATGCTTGTATGTTTTATATTTCCGCATTCGCGAGGGTTGTCACACATAACGAGATAAACAAGAATACTCATCCGAGCCACAGGAACATGTACATAGAGAATACGAGAATTTCCACCTTGTTGAAAATCTAGTGGTGCTACCCAAAGACTGAAATGAATAGCCATCGCTGTTAAGAACAACCAAGATCCAATGAGAATTTGCGCGTAGCTTTTGGTCTTTGACATCAAAATTGAAGGTTGTAATAAAGAAAGAGAAAGGGGACTAGGGACCCTTCTATCGGTATCAGGCGTTTGGCTTCCTGAGTTGGCAAGCCCCTGTCGGGGAACGCCCGTACATGAAGGCTTGCTCTCCTGACACTTAAGACTTATTTATATGCCATAAAAAAAATATACATAAAATAATAATGAAAATTATGAAAAAAAAAATGAAATGGGTCAAAAAATTGTGCCTCAAGGGGGCTAGGAACAAAACCTCGTCCGTCGCAATTATAATACCAATTATCGTACTCTCACTGCCAAATCTCGTCGAGCTTTTGAGACAGTAATTCTGCACTAGTTCCGTCCAATTCCCGTTGGAGTCCAACGATATACGGCCCTTGCATGACCCCTCCAAAAAAGTGGAAAAAGTGGTAGCGTATATGGGTCAATAAGTGATTCAATAGGGTTAGGTTGCCTATTGTGAACGGTTCAATAATTTCACCTGGAATGGAAACTGTATGATGTTCCAAGAGCTGGATCCTCTTAAGAACGTCTTGACCAGCTAGATTAGGTTGTGGAGCGGGGATCTGCGTAATGTATTCCCATTCCCATAAGGGCTTATGCGGAAGCGGAAAGAGCGGGCTCCCCTCAATAACTTCTTGACCAGCTATAGGATGATGGAACACGAGCGAGATCCTCTCAATAACTTCTTGACCAGCTATAGGATGATGTAACAAGATAGATTGTTGGTATGCTTCTTCGGTTACGGAAAGTAATATATTCTTGGGAACAATTTGGTTATCCATAAAGATAAAGGAAGCTTTCTTGTAGTTCCGCTTCTTGCTCTAAAATGAGGGAAGACTTGTCGTAAATCACCGGTTGGCTTGGTCCGACCAAGAAAGGAATGGGATTTTTGGGCATATGAATCTTCTTTCTTCTCTTATGATATTTATAGTTGGATCGCGAGGGAAGCTAGGTACTATGGTTCAATGGGTGAGGATGCTAAGTTACCTGGTTATGAAATCGGGTATTGAACCCTCTATCCCTACAACTCAATCTGCTTCTATATCTTTTGGGGTCTCGATCTCGAACTCAAACGGATGCCTAGCCGCCTGAATCTCTGCTTCCTTCTACTACCAGCGGGCTAGCCGCCTTAGTTATGTTATATTGATCCTTTTGGTTGGAGGACGGATCTCGCTACATACTAGAAAGATGTTAATCGCCGCATTGGAACTACCTACCATGAACCTTCTACCCCTAAATCCCACCACTTAGAGTCCATAGGAGGTTGCGGGATGGGAACTCTCGGGGCAAGACCCTACCATTATACCAAGGGGAAGGGGAAATAACAGTAGGTTTCTATGGAACCCGATTCCTCTTGCTCTAAGTATATGGGACAATCCGCCCTCTAGTATCGGGCATCCGGAATCAGTATCGTTAATTAGCAATTTATCTCTTGCCATTAGCGAATCCTTTATTTCCTTCTGGTAAAAGGAATCTGCCCAACCTCTATCGGGCATCTGGAAAGGGTCATCCCTTGCAATTCAATTGGGAAATGTTTCACGCAATAGCGTGAAAGAAGTCCTACTAAGCTAAAGAAGTAGATGAAGCGTCAGGTCTTGGAGAAGAATAAGATCACAGAGCACAGCAAACCGCTAAACCATGTGCGCGTGATTGCTCGCCTATCATGAGTTTGACTTGCGCTCTAAACTTTTTGAGAAAGACCGGAGAGAACCTTTATGACATTCTTTCATATAAAGCAGTCGGTGAAGCTTTTTCTTATGTTGTTTAACAGGGAAACTCTGGCAAGGTCTATTATTCCTTTTTTCCAGTGGGTGCAGGCTTCATCGAAAGGCTCTCCGCCTCGTGGCATTCTTGGGTTCGCTTGCAAACAACACTTCTCCTCTCGCCCCCCTTGGATCATTTTCTAAAGGGTTTGCCCGACTGACTTAATAGTTACACCTTTATTGACCAGATCCCATGAGTGCTAATAACTGGCACGTCAGAGCTCCCCTCTCGTATCATGATTTGCCGCTTGATCCCGAAGACCAAACTTCCTTGTTATTTTTTGATTCGCATCGATAGAACCAGTTGTGTGCCACATACATGGCGCAAATCCCGAGCTTCCTCTCCCATAGGTCGAGCCTGCTTCCTTTATGCTTCCGAGGGCAAGGTTCAAAGGAGAGGGAGTTTAAGCTCGAGTTACGGGTTACGGGGGGGTAGACTTAGATTAAATTCTTATTCATATTCTATTTTAAACTTCTCTTCCGAGGGTCTGGTTGAGAAAAGAAGGCATGGGAATGAGTGACTAATAATGAGCTCCCGAAAAAGGTTCTTATGCTTTCTTTCCTTTTTAATTCTTTTTCTCTGGTAATATTTCATTTTAAAATAATAAGAAGATCAAGCTTTAAGGTTGTCTTTAACGTGCCTACCAAATCAATATGCAATCAGACATTTTTAATTCAATTCTAACATCCGGAATCATAAAGCGCCAGACGAATGAGAATAAAATTCCTGTGGGAGAGTAATTTCATACAGTGGCATTAAGACTAAAAGAAGAAGATTCATTAAATTAAAAGAAAATACTGATTATAGGTAAGAATTTCTCATTTCCCTATGTCCCTTTACTAATAAAAAAGCACCCTCGAACCCTTTAACCGCACTTGGATAAGCGAGATGTGGTCAAGTCGAGTCTGCGTGCGCAGCAGATGAAAAATTAAAGATATTGCTGGCTTTTTTACCGAGACTGAACACTCGTTTTTGAGATCCGGGAACAAGGAAAGAAGCGAACGAAGAGAAGTGAACTGGTTTTTGACAAAAAAATAGATGCTTGGCACACACACATTATAGACCTGAACGAACGAGCTAAACGAGTAGGATGTTACGGAATGTATTTCAGGACCTCTCTCCTATATGGAGCGAGCGGAGCGTATGAAACGAGTGAAGGTATGTAGCGAGCATGTCGGCGAGCATGTTAGAGGAAGAATTAGGCTAGAATGCATCTAAGTATGGGTGGCTGATTGGCCAGATGATTGGTTGGATGACGGATAGACTACACGGACTTACTACGCTGACTACATGGACTACACGCTATCGCTTGGCTGACTGGCCAATTCATTTGAAAACATCTTGCTGTTGACACACGCTATACAGTACACTATCCCTTCGGTCCAGTGTTTAAGCACACTTATCCTGTGTATTAAGTTAAATCTGTACTTACTAAATGAACTTACTATATATGTTATTCACTTATCCTGCATTAAGAATAGGAATTTGACTTCTACTATTACTGTTAATAATTTAATTTATTTTAAAATTATTATGAACATGATATTTTTTAAATTCAAACATCAAATTGAAATAAATATTTTAATTTTATTAAAGATTCTTTAAGTAATTAAATAATTATAAAAAAGATAAATTCAATAATTTCAATAAAAAATGAATTTTAACTTTAAAGTTAAAATAAATAATATAATAAATAATTTAAAATACTAAAAAGAATCCTGATCGGTTAAATTCTATTGAATTTAAGTTCAAATAAAATTATTATTTTAAAATAAGAGTCAAAAAGTAATTAAAATTTATTTTAATTAATTTCTGTAACAAATCAACTAAAAAACTCCTTCATGAGCTCCAGTTCGAGATAAATCTTTCTCAAACAATAAAGCAATAGAAAAAGGCATTGGAAGCAAACGCAATAAATTAAGGAAAAAGAATTCCCAAGTGTAAGAAAAATGGTTGGTAATTGGCGTTTTCCCTTATAAAACGTTATAACTAAGCCCTTTATCCCTATAAAATAGAAAGACAAAAAGAAAAGAGCTCAACTAGAAGGAGAGTTATGAGAAGTCCATACAACATTTTGTAGTCACATATTAATAAGTCCATATTAATAAGTCCATACAACATTTTGTAGTCGATTTATTAATATCGGTCTGACATCATTTATTATGACAATATCGTATAATATATACGTCAACTATAAATATCGTATATTTATAATTTGCTAATTAAATAGAATAGTTTATATTTAATTACGAATTAACATTTAATTCGTTTAAGCTTACATAATTTAATCGTATTAAATAATTACATTATATACATTAATTAGATATAACAGTTTATATTCAATTACGAATTAACATTTAATTCGTCTCAGCCAGTATAGTGGCTAGAAGTGACTAATATTAGGTTTATTACTACTCTAGTAATATATGAATATTAGTTTATTTGAGAGTTTTAGAGAGAAGTTGGAGAAAATAGCAAAACAAGTGAAGAAAATGAACAAATGAAATGAACAACCAATATGTCCTTATATAGGACATATAGGCCGGTCACTTTGCTCATATTTAATCCATTATTTTGCTTATTTTAATCCCATGCAAAATGGTAGAGTGTATGATAGTATATGATCATGTTCATGTGTCATACATGTCATAATCACATGTTGTCATAATCACATGTTGTAGTGTAAGAAAAGAATTTAACAAAATCATTCCTTCCACTCACATGGAATCCGGCCTATACATGGCTAAATGGTCCATTTTGATTTTTGATATTTGTCCCACAAATATTTATAATCATATGCTTAATTATCTAGTATAATTAAGTGTTAATTTGATCATATAACAATTATATGACTCAAATTAATAATCATTATACACTCAACTATTACCTGATAATTTACCATTATATCAATATATAATGGGTCCCACAATGTCCAGTTAATTTATTTTACAACTCTTTGTAAAGATAATTAACTAATTACCTCTACCTCAAAATATATGCACAACGTCAACTAATTTAGTGAATTAACGATTAATTACTAAATTAAATCTTATTTAATCGTATTAAAATAAGACGTAAATTTATTCTGTCAGTTATCGTATAATTGACTAATAAACTTAACCTGTATGCGTTCCTAACTTAATTTCTAATAAATAACTCTCGTAACCAATCATATATCAAATATATATGTAAATAACTAATTAAACTGTATCATATACAAATAATCAGTTTACTGTTTGGGTCTCATCCTTTAGGTGTGACCGAAAGGGGTCAGTTGATCACCGCCGTAATACGACAATAACCCAACTCTAGTCAGCTGATCGTTATTGATTTACGTTAATCAACTGACGTGGAGTATCAATATACTAGTCATCCCACGGATATTCCAAAATGAGATTTAATATGTAAATGCACTATTGTGGAGAACACATACTCCAACAAGAATAACACACAAAAATAGTGCCACTCGGTCAATGGGGTCTCCACTCAGTCGAGTAACTCCAAAGGTCGATCGATTTCCAAACCCACTCGGCCGAGTAATAAACTCACTCTATCGAGTACCAAACCCACTCGGTCGAGTACACATACTCGACTGAGTTTCCTCCCTACTCAGTCGATTAAAATCGACCAGGGGTTTTACAAAAGTTACATGAGTCCCTCACTCGGTCGATTAACAAGGTCACTTGGTAAAATTTCCTCTACTCGGCCGAGTGCCTGCTTTACTCGCCCAAGTAAGCACCTAATGCACTCGAAATCTATCAAATTAATACCAAATCTTATTAAACATCATCCAAATCTAATTATCACTCCAAATCAAACATATAAATTCTTCCCAAATATTCTTAAATACTCCATAACCACTCCATAAAAAAGATTACCACATTTCCTCATCAAATCACTTCCAACATCATAAAAGCAAATAATAGGAAATTTGAGTCAAAATATTCATCACATAAGAACAAGCAACATAATATAGCATTCCCCATCATAGGCTTACCAACGTTAAGTGGCCAGTTCGAAAATTAGAGGGTCATGGTGCTATTAGGGACGTCTCCCCAATTCTAGCAAACTATATTTATTAGGTTATTTGGTATAGGTTCCAAGATCGTTGCTTTGTGTGGACAATGTCACCCATACGCCATCGCGTCGCAAGCATTTGAAGGAGCCACCACCAATTTAGTGTGGAAAAATGGAAACAGTTCGACTCTTTATGCCATGTCAAATGAGCACAAAGCAAATATAACATACATACTAGGAACAGTTCCATTAGCATCTATGTCTAGAATGACTATCGCAATACCCATTGAACACGGATGTTCGCAGAGATTCAAAGTAAGGTGTGAGGCTACGTATTGGGAAGCCCTTTAATCAGACACCCAATCCTGCCCGCTAATAGCGGCCTCTACTATTGACTGGAATTGTATTCGTTACATTTGACTTTCTAGGTTATAAATGAATGATATGCAAACATTTTTTTAATCATAAGATGTGAGGATTATTTATGTCGGTTGATTTATACAAGTAGGATTTGAATGTCGAAGTTGGATTTAAGATCTATTACATGTGAGAAACAAACATATAAAAAGGACATTTACATTCGCCTTATAAACTTGACTTAAAAGAAAAGGGAAAAAAATAATTACGCTTGAAAATACGTGATAATAAGATTAGTAGTCAGTTAAAACCGAATGAAAAGGAACTCGTCTTGGAAGTTGATATACAGGGGCAAACAAGACTTTAGAACTGTCGCAGCACTTGGTGTGCCCCTTCCAAAGTGCCTGTTTGACCTGGTCTGGTCAAACAACCATGTTGCAAAGATAAAGGGACTAAACAATTGCCTTAGAAAAGGCACATCAGATGTTGTGTCCCGTCTAAGGATGTATTTATGTATGTTTCTTAGATCCAAACACTATGTTATGTTTGTTAGATTAGAAATTGTTTATTATTTTCAATTACGACTAAACTAAGTAAATTAAAGAAAAGGAAAATATTAAATAAAAAGAGTCACCTAACCATTCTATATTTATTATTGAAGATTAAAGACGGTTTTTGAAAAGGGTTTGAAAAAGGTAATGTACTAGTTTAAACTAGACTAATAATGTCCAGATCTACCATAGTTTATTGATTAATATTAATTGTTAACGATCCCAGCCGGGTTTGGAATCAGATCTGGGAAATCAGGCTCAGAAGGATCCTTAGAAGAGGCAAATAACGTTGTGTGTCTTTTCTAAGCCTCTACTGAGTTCTTTGAACGTTAAAACCGATTAAAAACTTGATTAAAAATACGATTTTTTTGGTTTATATGACGAACATACGTGTGAATAAATATAAGTAATATAATACCAAATTAAAAGAAGGTTTTACTGTTGGAGTATGTGTCATCAACAATAGTGCGATCACATGTTTAAATCTTATAAAAGGAATACATGAGGGATGATACATTATACAGTTAACTGATCAACCTTTATTAGTAACGATTGGCTAACTAGAGTTTGACGTTATTGTCGCTTGACGGTGGTGATCGGTTGATCCCTTAAGGTCACACCTATAAGACCATTCCCTTAATTAAAAATTTAATTAATTGTATATCGATATAAATTAAATAAATCCTTAAATTGAACCAAATTTATTTGTGAGTGAGAAATTTATGTCTTATTGTAATATGATTAAATAAAACTCAATTATTTAATTAGAATGTTATATTACTAAAATTGTTTATTGTTTATAAAACAATTTGAGATAAGAAGAATTAGTTAACTGTAATTAAAAAAGGTTGGAAATTGTATTAACTAAACTTAATGTGGCCCATTTAATATTACATGTAATTATGAATTAATAGTAAATTTATTATATGTAATTTTGATATAAAATGATATTTAAATTATTAAATATGCATTAATAGATCTTGTGTCATGAAACATGGTACATGACATACCACATTACAATTGACAAAATTACAAAAATAAAATGGAGTCCATTTTATGGTGGGGGCCGGTTATTTTGGGTAGGTTTAGGGTGGTAATTATTTTGTGGATTTATTGCATAAACACATTCTAACACCCGCGATTTTAGTAATTAGAATTTAATAATATTATATTAATATTAACTAGTCTTAGTTTAGTCTTAGATTAGAAATTTTTTTAGTTGGGTAAAATCCGTGACAAATCCATCTATTCCGAATCCATATTCGGATTCTACTCGGAAAATCGAGTGGGTTAGGCCTTATATTGATTAATGGGATAATGATTCTTTCCACCCAACAAAATTGAACTCAATATCAAATACTACCTTTCATTTTTCAACGTACAACAAGTTCATCTCCCTCATCACTCTCCAAAAACCCTAAAACCCACCATTGTTGAGTCTCAAATCCTCAAACACTAAACCTCTCACAACTTTGTCATTTCTCACTCTTTTTCTTTGATTTTCGTTCCTATCTTCCTCTTTTCTTGTCCTCTTTCTTTTAAGGCAAGAAAGGCCCCCTCTTGTACAACTTCATTTTTCTCCATCATTCTCAAAGATGAAACTTTGTTCATCTTTTATGTTCGTATTTAAGGAGGCGACCTTCAATATCCGGAGAAGGACTATTTCTTGGTGGAGAAAGACCTAGTGGAAGAGTGAATAGCTATCAAGGTAACGGTCAAGGGTTACTCGATATCACCTCTTATGTGTTTACATGTTTAGAAGTAGTATTTCACATGAAAGTTGAGTTCTTTGTTGTGTTCTAGGATGATTACATGATTACTACTCATCTATATGTTGTTTCCATCTCATTGCTTAACTTGTATGAATTTGTGTTGGTGTTGTGGAATTCACTTAATTAACTGTGCAAAACATGTGTTAGTATCATAAATGTTGCCTCGTGATGCTTGAAATGATTACATGTAATGATTGGGTACTCTTATCAGGCATTTAATGTGGTTTGGTAATAATTAATGTTGGTAAAAAGGATTGGGTGAAATTAGATATGAGTTTGATTGGTGTTGTGTTGTATTTCGGCCATATGTGTGCCCCAGCCAGGTGGCCGCCTGGCGTCCTCCAAACCGGCTGGGAGTTCGATGTATAAAAAAATTTTAGTTTTGCTGAGTGTGGAGTAATGCGTGTCCCGCGTATTTAAATGTTGAAATGGTAACATGTGCGTGCTCCAGCCGGTTACCCGACCGCCGCCCCCTGACCGGCTGGGAGCCATCCTATTTCCCTTTGTTTCTCGGTTTGGCCTGTGTTTTCCCAGCCGGGTACCCGCCCGCCACCCCGTAACCGGCTGGGACACTCCTTGCACTGACCACGTTTCGTAAAATAATCATATCTCCTTCGTTACTTGTTTCTTTTCGGCGTGTGACTTGCCATTGGAATCGTAAGAGGATATGTTATCACCTCCACTTGGAATTTATGTTTTTTCATGTCTAGAACTATACTTATGATTGTTAAAAGTTGACCCATGTTTTAGTTGATTGGTTTCCAAACTTGTTGTTTTGAGATGAGATCTATGTTTCTTATTCATTATACTTCTTGAAGAGTCTATCGATCCCCAATACTCAAGAGGGGGCGGCGAGGGTGAATTGAGTACTGATAAAGTATGCCTACTTTTTTGTTTCTCTGTATGAGCGTGGATGGGCAATTAGTAGTTGGAATTTATTGATTAAACTCGACCTACCTAATTGCTTGTCGTGTGTTTTAAAAAAAAAGTAAATATGTAAAGCAAACAAAGAAACAAGGACACAATGATTTTTGAACTGGTTCAGTTTCACACGTTGAAACCTACGTTCACTATTTCTTGATTAATAATTTTACTACCTTCCTACGGATTAAAAAATTACTAACCCACTCGTACAACTAACTCTAGTTGTAATTCAAGGTATGTATCGTTTAATATTCGATTCAAAGTTGAGTATCGCTAAATTCTCGATTCTAACTTACGTTATTAAGAAAGTGTTTTTGATTGTTGTTGGTGTTACACAATTGAACGTATAAGAAACAAATCTAGCACTATTATCCAATAACGTATTTGTCAATAATAATCACGAGTATAGGCGGCGTTTCAAAATAAAGGTTTTTTTTGAAAAATAAAGATTTTACTTAAAAATATAAAGCATGTTTGCAAAAGAAGAATTCAAGTATGAAAAGCTTAGTTTTAAAAGCATGGGAATTTATAGTAGAGAGGCAAACTAGGTTTTAATAAAACCATAGCTTTAATAAAAGTAAGGTTATAGTTAAAACAGCTATAACTCTACTTCCCAAAATTACTATTGAAATTACCGCTTATTGGACAACGACCTATACTACAAAATTTTCCCTGAGATCTTCACTATGTTGATCATCACTTCATTTAAATCACAAGCTCTTCATCTTGAGCTCCACAAGCTTCTCTAAGACTTCGTCTTTGATCTTGAGCTTGACAATCACCAAAGTTATAGTAGAAACACTTATAACTTTACTTCAACAGTTCCAAAGTTACAGTACAATGACCTATAACTTTGCTTCACCTTTGCTTCACAAATCCTCAAGGTTATAGCTAAATTAGCTATAACTTCAGGTACCAAACCATACTTCATCTAACCAAGACTAAACAAATGATTACAAGTAGAAGCATATATCTTATACAAACATACTTGTCCTTACCAAAACATAATCATATAACTATGGTTCAACAAATTCCCTCTTTTTGATGATGACAAGCCGCTTAATGATTTGTGACTAAGGCAAGTTCCCCCTCAACATAAAACTATAAAAATCATAGTGGGTACAACACAAAATCAAAACATCTAAAGCTAAAGTATAAGCCTCTAAGGACCTTAAGAGACTAAAGGTCTTGCCAAGGAGCAAGAAACATGCAATGACTAGAATAATATAAACCAAAGCTAACAATATAACCAAGTCAAAAGCACACATCACATAATGAAATTAAGTTCCTAAAATAGGAACCATGGCATCGTCTATGGTAAACACTAAGCAAAAACTAACAACATAATCAAGTTATAACCAAGGTAAGGAATAATGTGGCTTAATATGTTAGGAGATTATAGGCTAAGTATTTGTCAAGTTGAGATGTGAATTTGAGTAGGATCAAGGCATTCATAAGGTCTATTAGTCCACCATCCGCACTCAAGTCCTCAATCATAACCAGAAATATGACCAAGAAATTTCCGATGAAACAAAAATTTGTTCAATAACACCTCCTTAACACTCGTTAATATAAACCCAAGTGCATATAACTCACAACTTACAGTAGCGAACACCGTTCTTAGTGTAAACAGAACTGAACTTTGCTCCATCACACGAGTAGCAACACATTACATAAACACAACACATTCCTCAATAACAAATTTTGTTTTTAATTATTAAGCTAAGCATCAACACACGACTTATTTTTTTAAATACCAGCTTAGCATCAACACGGTGCTTCCATTTTTGATTCAATACCACCCGAAACACTTTGACCTTATGTACCAATTTATTCTTCGCTGTAAAATTAGATTCGGTTAACATACGAGTTAGACACCGTATCTTTTAGCATCAACCATACCTTATAGTAACTTCTCTTTCCAAAAACTTCTCTTCACTGTCTTTTTGGATGGCGGAACGGAAGACTGATATGAAGATTTGTTGACAGATTATGTGGTAAAAAAAGGTGAATAACAGAGAGTTTAAGAGGTTATTTTTTGTGATGAGGGAACACATAAATAAGGATGTGTTTAAACCGAAATTGGAAGATATTATGTGAACACATGTAACAGGTAATATAGTAGCAATAGGAATTGTGTGTGTCAATTGATATTTGAGAACGAGTATGTGGAATGTTAATATGGTAAGAATTGGTCATGACATAATAATGCAATTAATATACACAAAGAAATTAACATATCAATCAATCTCACAATATAATACACACTTCTTTATAGATTATAGGGTTTTTCTCTTGTGTACCCTCGAGTTTTTTCACTTTCTACTTTACGGAGTTTTAGACGACTAAGCAAGTTTAGGTCACGTTTTATAGTTTATAATTAAGTTTAGGGGTATTCTAGAGAGATTATAGAAAAGGAGGGGTATAAAGTAGAAAGTGAAAAAATATGAGGGTACACAAGAGAAAAACCCTAGATTATATGTAGCAGAGGAATATACGGACACAGTCATACAATCTCGTCAAAAACTAGTCAGTCACAAGAGCAATAAAATTTAATGACAAATTTTAATTACCACAGATTAAACCAATTTCCAACCGCAAAGTCTTAAAACATTCTCTAGCTAATACTTTAGTCAGAATGTCAGCCCATTGTTTTTCCGTACTACAAAATTCAAGTCTTATAATCCCCTTTTCTACTTGGTCTCTTAGAAAGTGGTGTCTAATTTCTATGTGTTTTGTACGCGAGTGTTGCGCGTTCAAAATAATTATAGAACTCGTGTTATAACATAAAATGGGTATACACCCAACATCCGCACCATAATCAGATAATTGTCGCTTAAGCCAAATTAATTGAGAACATACCAAGGCTGCATCAATATATTTGGCTTCTGCAGTAGATAAGGCAACTGAATTTTGTTTCTTAGGACCCCATGAGATGAAGCATGGTCCAACAAATGTAGTTATGCCCGATGTACGTTTTCCGTCAAGTGAACAACCTGCATAATCTTCATATGAATACCCTATTAGATCGAAATTGTATTCTAGAGGGTACCATAGATATAACTTAGATGTACCAATTAAATACCTCAATATTCTCTTAACTGCAACCATATGTGATTCTTTAGGGCATCATTTAAATCGAGCAAAAACAAATACACTAAGCTGTAGATACCTCGAATCTACACGTTCATCAAACCACCCAGTGATGATTGGGTCGCACGTTTGGTACAAAGAAACGATTTCTGACAATTCGTAAGTTTATCGGCAAGTGTCTACCCCTTGGTCATCATCTACGTGCCGATATGGTCGTTCTGACAGTCATTAGAGTCATTTAGGAGTCCGGGTCAAAAACCGCTTCATTTTCTATAAACCGTCTTTTTAAACCGTGTCTGAATGCTCAAGAATATTCCGGATATTGTAATGTTTCAAAACTTATCCTTTCTCGATAAAATATATTCATATTTTATTTAGATAAGTATTCGAAATCAACCACAATTCCCATAAAGAAACGCGTATATCTTTATTTAAAGTCGGAAACTGCTCGGGAAATGACGCAGCCGGAGCTGCGCCTTTTCCAAGAGTCGCAGTGCCTCTTCCCCAGCTCTGTTTTTCTGTGTCCGGAATATTTTCTATATTTCTTTCCGTGTTTGAGTAAATCAAAAACTCTTCGGATTTCTCTCTATATAAGGAGAGGTTCGTGCACACTTTCAAGGCACGCGAGTGTTCCACCCCTTCTTTCTCTCTCTCTTTCCATTCTAGAACTTGCTCTAAACATTTTGACAACTACGTTCTTGATCAATCGACCACGTAATTTCAGATCCTTCTGGGTTCCCGTCACATTATTAAATTGACCTACACAACAATAATCAATCTTAATTAATCAATCGTTCCTCTTACGAGGGCACATTCTTTACTTTCGAGTCGAGCTGTCGCAAAATCGTTAACTTTAGTTCATCTCTCGTTTCGTCAACATGTAAGTATGAGGGTGTTTTAACCCATCTTTAGTTTTGTATTGTATTTATTTCATCTAATGTAAGATTAATGTCCGATTTATGCTCAAAACCTTAATTAGTTTTTATTATTTCTTATAAATCATCTTTCATCATGATTTCATATTTAGATATTTTATCTTGACTTGGATACCTAATAAGCAATATTAGTGGGTTATTGTCATCTATCAAATTGTGTCTTTAGACATTAGATATAAAATCTCTAGATTCGTCTTTGGTATAGTTAGAAGTAATTAATATAAGTTAAATTACTTAAATTCGACTTATAGATTATTAATAAATCGTAAATCACCAACGAACACTAACTGTTCGTGATTCTGGCTTCACAGCCAGAACCCATCTCAGGAACAGACGCAAGGTCTGATGTGGCTCTTCCAGAGGACGCATGACCTGCTTTGACGTAGTTTAATTAGGTAATAAATCGACTATTATTCGTATTGTCGCTGCTAAACTTATGCGTTTCAGTTTTAATAATTCTTTTCTTTGTTTCAATTAATCTTTTAAACATATTTCCAACATAGATCATGAAATCCACTGTAATCTTTGTTCTTTTGTAATTTATTTTGTAATCATTGTATGATTGAATTAATTGTGTTCTCACATGAAATTGAATCTTAAGTCCTACTTCGACCTAATTGATTGCTAAACTATATGTTCAACCGACAAAGTTAATTCACATGCTAGGATTAAAACGTGAATGTTGCATAACATGCATGTAACCGACAACAAATCAATAACAGAAGAGTTTCCCTAATCATTAGTAGAGGCCGCAATCG
This sequence comes from Heliosperma pusillum, assembly GCA_022085475.1. Taxonomy (NCBI): domain Eukaryota; kingdom Viridiplantae; phylum Streptophyta; class Magnoliopsida; order Caryophyllales; family Caryophyllaceae; genus Heliosperma; species Heliosperma pusillum. Next base: position 38,046 of record JAIUZE010071143.1, read on the forward strand.
AGGCGGGCAGGATTAGGTTTTCGATCAAAAGAACTTCCTAATACGTATCCTCACCCCTTACTCCATATCACGGTGAACATCCGTGTTGTTAGTGTTCATGTCATTCCTTTGTGTCTTGACTGGACATAAAGTATTCAAACGGTTCCAACTTCCCACAAAAGTTGGTGGCGACTCCACAAATGCGTTTTTTCACGCGTGTCCCTCGTTTCTCCATCTGTGATATCCCATGTATCACAGTTTGGAAAGGATTGCGAAACCCGTGTATCACAGTTCGGCGAATGGACTAGGATGGATACTGATTGACGTCAACCATGCCGCTGTGTGTACTCATGTTAGCACCAAGGGCTTTCATTACTCGAGTGAATAGACTAGGAACCGGCCTAACTTAAGTTTGGCGCGGACCTCTGAACACACCTTGGGTTTTATTGCTTGGTATGGAAACCCACCCTTTAAGCCAAAACCATTTTAAATGCACTCAGCATGCCGTTTCTATATTTGTAACTAAACCATGACAAAATTTTCAAAATAAAAATCCTTTCTAAAACTGTAAAGCATTTTCAAAGGTGGCATAAAGTAACGCAAAATGAGTCGAAACTCTGTCCGAGTGTCTAGTGAAAATCATTTTTTTTCACTTCGAGTCAACACTCCTACAACCACACTACGGTTGTTTAGGATAAACATTTCCAAACAAGTCATTTTCAAAACTCACTTAGACACAGTGGCACACTCCCACTTCACATATCGAGTCTTTTCGAGTCAGTGTGCTAGATTGGTCGATCACCTTTTAATTCGTCATCGGTCTCTTGCCCAGTTTCCAAGATGCCTGGAACCAGTCAAGCAAGGGTTCATCAACCCGAGCCAATGGTAATGATCAAATCCTAACTGCGCTCCTTCGTCTCCAAACGAGTTAAGACCAAGCCTATGCTCGCCTCAATGCCATTGAAGGTCGAATCATTGTTGTAGAAACTAGGCTGCTCCCGCAGACATTCCTGACCCTACTGTGCATGACAAATTTCCACCCTTTATGGGACAACCCAAACGCGTGCCTAAATCGGTTCTTACTGAAATGGAAAAGCGACTCCAATACGTGGAGGACCAATTGATGTACCTTAACGGAGATGACATCGCAAATATGAAGCTGGAGATGCTCAGATGCCAACCAACTTTAATATGACTGACATCCCAAAGTTCAAGGGGCATGAAAACCCTTTGAACCACACCCGTGCGTTCAAAGATTATACGTCTGTCAAAGGCATCAAACCAGAGATGTTCCTAAGGATCTTTCCTTCATCTATCAACACTATCCCCAAGCAGTGGTTCTATTCCCTAAAACACAAGAAGATCGCAACATGGGATGATGCAATAATCGAGTTCACCAAGCAATACGCAGACAATGCTGAAATCCATGTCAACATGCGTACTCTAGAGGTTCTTACCCAAAATGAGAACGAAGGTTTTACCAACATCCTAAGTAGGTGGAGGAAGACTAGCACGCAACTTGTCGAGCGTCCAGGTGAAGCCACTCTTATGGAAACGTTCGTGAATAACTTGCGACATGTTTATGCAGATCATCTGAGGTACCAGAACATAAAGTCTTTCAAAGACTTAATTGTGCTAGGAACAAAAATTGAAGACGACATCTGAAGCGGCTACTTCACTAGATTAAACTTTGTAATAAGATCATCCTCGTCCTTTTCGAGTTTCAAACAAAACTAAATAAATAAGCACATGTCTTTTTATCAGTCACTTGTTCTACTTACTTTTTTACTCTTAACTAGTGGAATAGACTTGAAATACTCTAGGTCGTATTTCTTTAAAGTAGATCCCTCGACCTCTTAGAATAAGCCTTAACGAGGACGTCCATTTACCACATTGTTTATATCTTGTGGTGTGAAAATTCCATGATCGTCGTGTCTCTAGGTGACCGTTATGTTTGGATACCCCATCTTTCTACCCGATTCGTCAGATTCCATATGACTACCAGAAATTGCATCTTATGCCATACATTTTGATTACCCCACCGGAGGATCAAAACGATATTTTAGCACAATCGTGCCTAAACTCTCACAAGTTCAAACCAAAGCCCAAAAAAGGAACAAAAATGAAAAAAAATCCCAACAACCCCAAATCAAAAGTCTTAAATATTCAAAAGTTCACTAGATGAGGCAAGCAAAAGTCGAACAAATCCGGTCAATCCAACAAAGTGTCGAAAAACACAAAACCAGTCCAAAAAAAATGGTCCAACGACGACTTCAAGCCAAAAACAGTCCAACGACGACTTTAAACCCCAAAAACAGCCCAACAAAAGTCTCGAGTATTTTTAAAAAATGCACAAGATAAAAAGAAAATCTCTCCAAAAACAACTTACATACAAAACATAATCTCTATGTAGTCATCATTTTCAAATTTCAGACGAATCGACCCACAGTTATTTTGTCTTCATGTCTTCGGGACGATTCTTTCATTCATTTAGGTGAGTAAGAGAGATAACACAGATATCCAGTTTCTCTAACACCATAGAACCTCTCACTCTATTCTGTTTCCTATCACCCTCGTTTAGCATCTAAGATTTCGTTAGATGTACAATAAGCTTATACAAACACAAAAGTATTTTGTTTCCATAGAGATAGTTTCGCGTAATTTTCGGAACTTGTTACTATAAAAAGGGCAGAACTCATCCAAATTCTCAAGAACAAACGGAGTAACACGCCTAGCGTAGCCCACGTGGCGCTCATGCGACACGAAGTAAAACCGGCCCCTAGCCAGTTAATATTGAACGTCACTATGCTCTTGTATTTTGACATTTGGATATCCCTATGTCATCGAAATCCTGAACTTCTCACCATTGCAAGCATGAGCATATGACAAGACAGCTAGGCGTGTTACTCCGTTTGTTCTTGAGAACGTGGATTTCCTAATCCTCTTTGGGTCCGACACACAAATCGATATCGCGGCCAAATGAGCACACCTATTCAGGGGAATCATTTCACTCGTCTTTCCATTCTTTCAAACTCTTTCCACATTTTCTACAAATATACATTTCTTCTTTTACAAATCACGTTTTCTTCAATCCAATCATTCGTTTTGCGTCAATTTAGGCCACCAACATGCAAACATGTAATTTTTGTGATTTCTATGATATGTGATTCTCGACAGCATGACGGCACAAACCGTCAGCTACCAAACCTGTTTTGAACTAACCTGCAAGGACAGAAAATATTCAGCAGCAGGAACTCTCAGGCCATCAAATACAACCAAAAGTTGCATGTACATCAACCTGGGGGCTCTCACCCAAGATAAAGTGAAAATCAAAATTTGGGGGCTCTCGCCTAAAACAAGAACTCAGAAACTGGGGACTCTTGCCAAAGCAATAGCCATATTCCCAAGATAAAGCCAATAGCAAAAAAAACCCCCAAAGCCAAAGCCAAAGCCAAAGAAAAAGCCAAATCCAAATCTAAAATCCAGAATCCCAAATTCACAAGCCAAAGCCAAAGAAAAACCCAAAAGCAAATCCAAAATCAAATATCCCAAATTCGCAATCCAAAACAAAGTGCAAAGTTCAAAACTGGGGGCTTTCGCCCAAGACAAAATCCAAAATGTACAAACCAACAAAAAACAGCAAAAAACAACTAATCCTCATAACAAAGCCCATCTAAAATCTTGAGAGCGACAATCTCAGTGTTTCTGTCCACTAGCTCCCTCAACAAACAACATATCTCCCTCCGAGACTCTACTTTGCTCACACTCCCAGGCTCTCTAGAAAGAAACGTCACATTTTAAATCACTTCTCTGCAAAATGCAATACAATGAACAAGGAACGAGAGGGTCATACTTGTCAATCCCGACCACCTACGAGTGTCTAAATTTCTGTAGCCCTCAACCGATTGGCCACCCTCCATAACGCTACGTAGCGAGATAGCGCCACCTGCAAGCGCATTCCTATGCAATAGCCCAAAATTGGAAAATTGTACTCCAGCACCTCGAGGTAATTTGGGGGCTTGATGTATGCCACCCCGATCTCCTAAAGACATCGTAGGAAGAACCCTGGCTCTTTGTCCCTCATTGCTGGTCACGTCAAGCAATCCTCAGCGGTTTCAGCATCTTAAACAAACCCCAGCGGTTTAAGCATTTCAAGAAATCCCTAATGGTGTAAGAATTTCAAGCAATCCCAACCGGTTTAATAATTTCAAGCAATCCCCAGCGATTTAAGCATCTCAAGCAATCCTCAAAGATTTCAAGCAATGTCAAAAATCTCCAGCGATTTCGACCAACGTCAAGCAACTTTTCAAGCGGTTTCAAGCAACTCGCAACGGAGTTACATCTCTTGCTGCACCGTTTCCCCAATAGAGTTGTACTTAGGAATCTGGCTATCACAAGTTGGTTGCTTGTGAACCCAAATCCTTCTCAACATACCTTCCCCAACGAGAGTCCCCCTGAAGAAAGACATGGATACATTCTCACGTATGCTCTCCCCTAATGAGAGTCCGCCTAAAGAAAGACATGGACAAATTCTCACGTACGCTCTCCCCCAACAAGAATCCGCCTGAAGACACACGCAGGAAGATTCTCATCACATGCCCATTCAACAGCAAGAAGATTCTCATCACATGCCTATTTAAGGGAAGGAAGATTCTCACACACAACGGTTGACGAGCTTCATCACGCGCCCACTCTATGGCTGGCGAGCCTCATTACGTACACCTTTCCCTAGCAGAATTCTACCTCAACATTAATTTCCCCCAACAAGCGTCTGTCTGAAGAGAGACGCATGAAGAATCTCATTACATGCCCATTCAACGGAAGGAAGATTCTCATCACATACGCCCTTTCAACGGCTAACGAGCATCACTACGCGCATTTTTCAGCAGTTGGCGAGCCTCACCACGCGCCCTTTTCCCGACGAGAGTTCACCTGAAGAAAGAGACATGCCTACTCAGCGGCTGGCGAGCTTCATTACGCACCCCTACTTAGCGGCTAGCGAACCTCCCATGACGCAACTTCACGTCCAAGTAAGAAGCTGCTCAGGTATGACTCTTTCTTATTGCTAGCGCGCTTTCGTACGTAGTCTTATGGACTTTAAACGACCCTCCCCGACACTCGACAAACTTTATAATGTTCCTGACGACAGGTCCTTCGTTCAGACCCTTTGAACCGCCTCGCGTCGCCATAGTCGTCAGGTTGGAATCTGCGATTGACCTGATGGCTATACTTTGACTTTTGCCTCGTCAAGGCCTACATCAAAGTGGGGGCTCTGTAGATACCTCGAATCTACACCTTCCGCCAAACACTCAGTGATGATTGGGCCGCAAGTTTGGTACAACAAAACGATTTCTGACAATTCGTAAGTTTTTCGTCAAGTGATAGATCAAACACTTGTGTCTACCCCTTGGTCGTCATCTACGTGCCGATATGGTCATTTTGACAATCATTAGAGTAATTTTGGATTCCGGGTTTAAAACTGCTTTATTTTCTATATATAGTCATTTAAAACCATGTCTGATTGCACAAGAATATTCCGGATATTGTAATGTTTCAAAACATATCCTTTCTCGATAAAATATATTAATATTTTATTTAGATGAGTATTCGAAATCCACCAAAATTCCCATCAAGAAACGCGGAAATATTTCTTTCACAGAAGGAAACTGCTCGGGAAATGACGCAGCAGGAGCTGCGCCTCTTACAAGAGTCGTAGTGCCTGCTGCACCTCTTCCCCAGCTCTGTTTTCCTGTTTCCGAAATAGTTTCTAGATTTCTTTCCGTGTTCGAGTTATTCCAAAACTCTTTGGATTTGTCCCTATATAAGGTGAGGTTCGTGCACACTTTCAAGGCACGCGAGTGTTCCGCCCCTTATTTCTCTCTCTTTGTATTCTAGACCTTTCTTTAAGCATTTTGACAACTATGTGCTTGATCAATCGACCACGTAAGCTCAGATCCTTCTGGGTTCCCGTCACATTATTGCATTGACCTACCAATTTGACCAACACAACAATAATCAATCTTAATTAATCAATCGTTCATCTTACGAGGGCACATTCTTTACTTTCGAGTCGAGCTGTCGCGAAATTGTTAACTTTAGTTCATCTCTCGTTTCGTCAACATGTAAGTATGAGGGTGTTTTAACCCATCTTTAGTTTTGTATTGTATTTATTTCATCTAATGTAAGATTAATGTCCGATTTATCCTCAAAACCTTTTCAAAACCTTTATTAGTTTTTATTATTTCTTATAAATCGTCTTTCATCATGATTTCATATTTAGATAGTTTATCTTGACTTGGATCCCTAATAATCAATATTAGTGGGTTTTTGTCATCTATCAAATTTTATCTTAAGAGGTTAGATTTGTTAATATCAAATCTCTATATTCGTCTTTGATAATAATTATAAGTAATTAATATGACTTAAATTACTTAAATTTGACTTATAGATTATTAATAAATCGTAAATCACCAACGAACACTAACTGTTCGCGATTCTGGCTTCACAGCCAGAACCCATCTTAGGAACAGACGCAAGGTCTTATGCGCCTCTTCCAGAGGACGCATGACCTGCTGCGCCAGTTCCGGGCTGGTTTATGTCTCTGATCTTCCTGTTTCGCTTTCACGTAGTTTAATTAGGTAATAAATCGACTATTATTCGTATTGTCGCGGCCAAAACTGATTCGTTTTAGTTTTATTAATTTTTTTCTTTGTTTCAATTTATCTCTTAAACATATTGCCAACATATATCATGAAATCCACTGTAATCTTTGTTCTTTTGTAATATATTTCGTAATCATTGTATAATTTAATAAATTGTGTTCTCACATGAAATTGAATCTTAAATCCTACTTTTACCTAATTGATTGCTAAACTATATGATCAACCGACATATTTAATTCACATGCTAGGATTAAAACGTGGATGTTGCATAGCATGCATTTAACCGACAACAGATCGATAATAGAAGAGTTTACCTAATCATTAGTAGATGCCGTTATCGAGGCGGGCAGGATTAGGTGTTTGATCAAAAGAACTTCGTGATACGTACGCTACCCCTTACTCCAGATCTCTGTGTACATCCGTGTTCATTGGCATCCACGAGAGTCATTCTAGACATAGAATGCTAAGGGTAACGAGTTCTTAATGTTCATGTCATTCCTTTGTGTCTTGACATGACATAGAGTATTCGAATGGTTCCAACGTCCCACAAAATTTGGTGGAGATTCCACAACTGCGTGTTTTCACGCTTCTCCCTCGTTTCTCCGTCCTTGCTATCCTGTGTATCACAGTTTAGAAAGGATCAAGAAACCTGTTTATCACATAAACATAATATTTGGTCTACTTGAAGATAAATAGAGAAGTGAGCCAATCATAACTCGATAAATTGTCTCATCCACACACTTACCATTTTCATCTTTCGTTAGTTTCTTATCTGTGACCATAGGAGTGGCCAAAGATGAGAGTTCTCCATTCCAAACTTTCTGATTAGCTCTTTGATGTATTTTTGTTTGTGTATCCTTATACTTTCTTTTCTTTGTTGTTTTGTAGTCCAAGGAAGACCTTGAGTTATCTAATCATGCTCATCTCAAATTCTGAGGTCATCAACTCTGAATAATAATCACAGAGTTTATTATTAATTGAACTGAAAATAATATCATCTACGTAAATTTGTACAACTAATATATCTGACCCCTCGGATTTCAGGAGCAAGGTTTTATCGACAGATCCTCTTTTAAAATCGCTTTGAAGTAAAAATTTTGACAATTTGTCGTACCAAGCCCGTGGTGCTTGTTTCAAACCATATAAATCTTTATCTAGTTTAAAAACATGGTTTTGAAACTTGTTGTCCAAGAATTCGGGGGTCGCTCAACAAATACTTCTTCTTCCAAATATCCCTTAAGAAACGGGGTCTTAACGCCCATTTGAAATAATTTAAGTCCTTTGTCAGCTGCACATGCTATTAACAATCTAACAACTTCAAGTCGAGCTACGGGAGCGAAGGTTTCATCGTAGTCAATCCCTTCTTGTTGATTGTATCCATGAACAACCAATCTTGCTTTATATCGCATAATAACTCCCGTATCATCCAGCTTATTTCTGAACACCCATCTAGTTCCTATGACTGATCGTTCCTTTGGTCTAGGAACTAAGTGCCAAACTTTGTTCCTGTCAAATTGTTGTAATTCTTGTTGCATGGCAACAATCCAGTCTGGTTCAGTGAGGGCTTCCTTGATATTCTTTGGTTCAATGGTAGAAGGAACGAATAAAAGGAGCAAAAGTTATTCAACAATCTACATGTTTGAACACCGTTTCGTAAATTTCCAATGATCGAATCAATTGGATGCGAATCTTTATATTTCCATTTGGTATAAGTCTCGGGCACTTTTTCATTGAAGTTTGAGATAGAACCTTCAAATATTTTGAAATCAAGGGTTGTTCCCCCTCAATTCAATCTCAAGGTTATAGGTGAATCAGGTATAACTCTAGATTCTTTATTGTGATTTTAATACAAGGTTATAGCTTCATCAGCTATAACTTTGGTACATAATTCCTTGTTTTGAGAGGAAGCTATTGTATAATCAACTATAACTTCAGCTCTCTTTCCATTATTATTTGAAGGAGTCTCAAACTCAACATTTGTGCCTTCGATCTCCTTTTCTTCTTCATCCAACTCTGGAAGATCATCTTTAGACAATTGAAAATCAGGTTCATTTTCATCTTCGTCATCATCCTGTATAGATTTATCAAAAGAATCATTTTCATCAAATATAACATGAGCACTTTCTTCGATGCATAATGTTCTTTTGTGAAAGACTTTATAAGCCTTACTATGATCAGAATAACCAATGAAAATAGCATTATCACTCCTACGATCAAATTTGCTAAACCTATTTTTGCCATTGTTATGAACAAAGCATTTACTCCCAAAGCACCGCAAGTGGGATATATTAGGTTTTCGACCTCTAAGGAGTTCATAAGGGTTTTATTTAAATAGGTGTGATCATTGCACGGTTATGTATATAGCACAAAGTGTTGGAGCCAGTGTCCTCCACAGTTAGTGCAATAACATAAATAAATCTCTGTAGGTTCACAGGGTATACTTTGTGTAATAATCAGTTGATTAACGTTTATCAATAACGGTTGGCTTGCTAGATAAGTTTGACGTTATTGTCATACAGATGGCGGTGATCAACTGGTCCCTAAAAGTCACACCTAAAGGATGTGTTTGAGAGATGTGATTATTTGAGAAAATAATCATATTGATGCCCTATTATATGACTAAAAGGTTAGTCAGTGTATTTGACTAAAAGGTTAGTCAATGTGATGATGAGACGATTATTTAATAATGATTAAATAAAGTTAGCTGAGACGAATTAACTGTAATTCGTAAATTGAATATAAAATGTTATATTTAATTGTTGTATATATAATGTAAGCTAATTAAACATAAATCGTTATAATTAATTGGCAAATTATAAATATACGGATATTTATAATTAATGATGTATTATAAGGTCGGTCCATGTAAAAACGACGATTATAATATATTACATTATATTGGAAGCTAACATGATCAAAAACGAAAATATCCAGATACACTCGGTTTTTAGTCAATGGGTAGTTATTTTGAGGAGACAAAAATCTCCCCATAAAACCCTAGTAGGAGTGCCGTGAGAAGGAGATGAACAAGGGGAAGCAGGAGAAAATTCTAAACCTAATTCTATTCTCACTAGTGCCTCCATCACACAAAAAAAACACAAAAACTAAAAGTTAACAGTAACTTTTGATTCTTTTCTAGCAAATACAAGGGCATTTCTCGATCAATCTTGGGTGAGACAATTAGGAGGATATCTACTTTGATATCTGTTCTTAGGCCGAATTTGCGAGGACTAAAGGTTATTCCTAATCCTTTTGATTTTATGCAATTTTGTTTATGACCCGTTAATCATATAAATCGTAATTTCATTATAATCCTGTAAGATTAAAGGGATGTATACAGATATATTCCCACAAGTGGTATCAGAGCCTTTGGGCTATGAAATTATTTTATGTGATTTTCATAAATTTTTAATTGTATGATTATTGAAAGAAAAAAAAAATCCGAATTTTTTTTTTAAACTCACGGTTTTATTTTTTTTTTTGTGCCGTGATGATTATTTTTTTTTAGGGTTCCATTATAGATTCATTCATATTATTGTTTTAATCTGTTAAAGATGATAATATATGAATTTGTTGATATTTTAATTTAATAAGGATTAAATTAGAATGTAAATGGAATTGTATTGGATGTTAATGAACATCAATTTTTGTGCTATATATTTTCGGTATAAACTGTTTTAGATGTTCATATTAAAAGGTTAATTTGAATCATCTATTTGTATCAATGTTTAATAACGATTAGACATTGTTTGTTTTGTACCGATCTAGTTAATATAAGCTTGATCGAATTAAATCGGTTTAATTTGATTAATTTTTTGCTGCCCGTGTTACTGTTCACTGTTAAAAATAAAAATAAATTTTTTTTTTTTTCTTGTTTTTGTTTTAAAAATTGGCAGCAACAGTTTTTTTTTGTGTATTGGATTTTCGGTTTTTGTTATAAACCGAGAGAAAAGAAAGAAACAAAAATTTTTTTGGAACTGGTACTGTTCACGTGAACAGTGATCAGAAGAAAAAAAAAAAATTTTGTTTGTTTTTTTTTTGGGCATTTTAAAGATAATGTTTGTTTGTTTGTTATTGTGAATAGGTTCACAATAATGATACCCGATTATTTTAAAAAGGTTTAAAATAAAAAAATGGATTATGGAAGATTAAAATTGTTGTGGGCAATTAAGGAATTGTCACATAATTTTGATCGTATATAATGGTGGTTTGGAAAATTAATCAACATAATTAATGAATTATGTCTTGTAGAATTAATTTATATAGTTGATGCATTTTATTTTTGTCGAATGAATGAATGAATGAATGGTTTGATTTACGTTTTTTTTTGCAATTGGTTGAAAAATGTAATACCTAGTGTGGCTTTAGTTAATCATGTTTTCGTAATGATGAAATCATGGTTTGGATGTAATTTTGAGATCTCGAATCTCCTTTTATTTTTCTTTTAATTATGTTTTGGAATTAGAATGTAAATAGGGTTATTTTGTAATTTTTAAATGTAATTTAAGAAGACTAAAGACGGAGATCGGATGCTCACTCCCGCTTCATGGACCAAGATGGAACATCAAGTCAAGCTTCTCGGGTCCATTAGGATGGATTCCAAACTTGTATTTACTGTTCATTTTGGTAGATAGGCCACACTAGGACCGTTGTAATAGTTTACGTATTTTTCATTCTTTTGCTTTTCTTTCACATGTTAAATAATTGCATCATATTCCGCCTAAACCAAACCACCTAAAATGCATGAAAAATGATTCATATAGTTTGAATTTTCATCTTAGACATACAGATGTCACTCGTTCATATGGCCATCACCTTAGTCTAAATCATTCACGAAATGCTAGAATTTGTTCACTTAAAATGAATTAAATTTAAGATGATGGGATCTTCCTCTAAAATGAAAATTGAGATTAGTCTTTATAGGAAAAACTACTATGAACCCCTTCTTCGTCGGAAGTCATAATATGACCCCTTCTACGTTGGGTAAGTAGTGAGTGGTGACCTATTTTACCTCAACATTGTAGTCCGAGTAATATCTCGGGATTATAATGGACTAAAAGATAGAATTTACAGAAATTTATCGACCGAGAATTCTAAAGGTAGAATTAGCCACGAGGTTGGCTTATCAATTTACAGAAATTGAGTCTTGGGATCATTTATATAATTCTTGAGGGAGGTCAATTGTATAAATGCATGAGTCATCGCATTAAACAGTTTTTGCATTAAGACTTAATTTTAAAACGATGAAACTTATCATAATTTTTCTTCTTTTCACAGTTTCTTGAATCCGTTATATAAAGATATAACTGCTAAAATAACAAATGGCTGGACGTACAAACGACCCAATGCCAAGTGCTACACTCGATCGCGAGTCCTGGCTAAAGATTTTTATGGACAACATGAATCAGTCCACGCGACTGAAGAATGATGGGTCCAAATTTGCGGACTGGGAGGCGGCATTACGGAATGCTGCCATTGCTGACGGTAAGCTCAAGTACTTGATTGAGCCACTACCGCCAAACCCAGGCCCCAATACAAGAGCTAATGAATCACTTGCTTATAGTGATTTCGTAATGGAGGCGGGTGCGATATAGAACGTACTCATCTTTTCAATGGAATCCAATTTGCAAAGACGATTCATTGCCCAAGGTGCAAACAAGATTTTCACCACGCTCTCTAACGAGTTTTCAAAAGCTCTGATACCACTTGTGGGAATATATCCGTATACATCCCTTTAATCTTACAGGATTATAATGAAATTATGATTTATATGATTAACGGGTTATAAACAAAATTGCATAAAATCAAAAGGATTAGGAATAACCTTTAGTCCTCGCAAATTCGGCCTAAGAACAGATATCAAAGTAGATATCCTCCTAATTGTCTCACCCAAGATTGATCGAGAAATGCCCTTGTATTTGCTAGAAAAGAATCAAAAGTTATTGTTAACTTTTAGTTTTTGTGTTTTTGTGTGATGGAGGCACTAGTGAGAATAGAATTAGGTTTAGAATTTTCTCCTACTTCCCTTTTTCTTCTAATTCTCACGGCACTACTACTAGGGTTTTATGGGGAGATTTTTGTCTCCTCAAAATAACTACCCATTGACTAAAAACCGAGTGTATCTGGATACTTTCGTTTTTGATCATGTTAGCTTCCAATATAATGTAATATATTATAATCGTCGTTTTACATGGACCGACATTATAATACATCATTAATTATAAATATCCGTATATTTATAATTTGCCAATTAATTATAACGGTTTATGTTTAATTAGCTTCCATTATATACAACAATTAAATATAACATTTTATATTCAATTTACGAATTACAGTTAATTCGTCTCAGCTAACTTTATTTAATCATTATTAAATAATCGTCTCATCATCACATTGACTAACCTTTTAGTCAAATACACTGACTAACCTTTTAGTCATATAATAGGGCATCAGTATGATTATTTTCTCAAATAATCACATCTCTCAAACACATCCTTTAGGTGTGACTTTTAGGGACCAGTTGATCACCGCCATCTGTATGACAATAACGTCAAACTTATCTAGCAAGCCAACCGTTATCGATGAACTTTAATCAACTGATTACAATACAAAGTATACCCTGTGAACCTACAGAGATTTATTTATGTTATTGCACTAACTGTGGAGGACACTAGCTCTAACAGGAAGAACTTGAGTTCTCCCATCATGCTTATCTCAAATTCTGAGGTCATCAACTCTGAAAATTAACAACGGAGTTTATTATTAGTTGAACCAAAAATAATATCATCAACGTAAATTTATACAACTAATAAATATAATCCCTTGGATTTTAGGAACAAGGTTTTATCGACAGATCCTCTTTTAAAATTGATTTGTAGTAAGAGTTTTGATAATCTGTTGTACCAAGCCCTTGGCGCTTGTTTCAAACTATATAAAGCTTTATCTAGTTTAAATACATGGTTTTGAAACTTGCTATCCAAAAATCCGGGGGGTTGCTCAACAAAGACTTCTTCTTCCAAATATCCATTAAGGAATGCAGTCTTAATGTCCATTTAAAATAACTTGAGTCCATTGTGAGCTGCAAAATAAAAAAATCTAATAGCTTCAAGTCGAGCTACGGGAGCGAAGGTTTCATCGTAGTCAATCCCTTCTTGTTGATTTTATCCTCGAACAACCAATCTTGCTTTATTTCGCACAATAACTCCCGTATCATCCAGCTTGTTTCTGAACACCCATCTAGTTCCAATAACTGATCGTTCCTTTGGTATAGGAACTAAGTGCCAAAATTTGTTCCTCTCAAATTGTTGTAATTCTTCTTGCATGGCAACAATCCATTTTGGTTCAGTGAGGGCTTCCTTGATGGCCTTTGGTTCAATGGTAGAAAGCAAGGAATAAAAGGAGCAAAAGTTGTTCAACGATCTTCGTTTTTGAACATCCTTTCTTAAGCTACCAATGATTGAATCATTTGGATGCGAATATTTATATTACCACTTGGTAGAAGTCTCTGGAACTTCTTCATTAGAGTTTGAGGTAGAACCTTCAAATATTTTGGAATCAAGGGTTGTTCCCCCTGAATTCAATCTCGAGGTTATAGGTGAATCAGGTATAACTCTAGATTCACTGTTCTGATTTGAATTCAAGGTTATAGCTTCATTAGCTATAACTTTGGTACTTAGTTCCTTGTTTTGAGAAGAAGTTATAGTATCATCAACTATAACTTCAGCTCTCTTTCCATTATTATTTGAAGGAGTTTGAAACTCATCATTTGTGTCTTCGATATCCTTTTCTTCTTCATCCAACTCTGGAGGATCATCTTTAGACAATTGAAAATCAGGTTCATTTTCATCTTCCTCATCATCCTGTATAGGCTTATCAAAAGAATCATTTTCATCAAATATAACATGAGCACTTTATTCGATGCATAATGTTCTTTTCTTAAAGACTTTATAAGCCTTACTATGATCAGAATAACCAATAAAAATTGTCTCATCACTCCTAGGATCAAATTTACTTAACCTATTATTGCCATTGTTATGAACAAAGCATTTACTCCCTAAGCACCGCAAGTGGGATATTTTAGGATTTTGACCTTTAAGGAGTTCATAAGTGGTTTTCTTTAAAATAGGTCTTATCATAGCACGATTATGTATATAGCACGGAGTACTAATGGCCTCACCCCAAAAGTTACGAGGTAGACCACTACATAAAAGCATTGTTCGAGCCGTATCCTTTAGGGTTCTATTCATATTTTCAACGACACCATTTTGTTGTGGGGTTCGTGGTGCAGAGAAGTTATGCCCTACATTATTTTGCCTACAATATTCTATAAAAGCATGATTGTCAAATTCGGTGCCATGATCCGTACGAATAGAAACGAGATTGGACTTATATTTGTTTTGGACGAGTTTCATAAGACAAACAAACTCATCAAAAGTCTCATGTTTTGAGTGTAAGAATATAGGCCAAACATACCTTGAGTAGTCATCAACAAGAGCAAAAACATACTTGTATCCTCCTCTACTTCTTACCTTCATTGGACCACAAAGATCCATAAGCACAAGTTCTAAGGCATGATTCGTGATTACTACTCTTTTAGGTTTGAAAGATGACCTTACATGCTTGCATCTGGCACACGTGTCACATATCTTTTCTTGGTCAAATTTGATTTTGGGTAAACCTTCAACCAAGTCCCATCGTTTAAGATTATTTAAAATAGAACAGCTTATGTGACCAAATCTTTTGTGTAATAAGCACAGATCATCTAAGGTTCCTTTCATGTAGATGAAAGAGTTAGTAGGAATAGATTCAAGTTAATCAAACGAAATCCATTTCTCTTTGCTCAAGAGCTACTCTAGTTTTTGTATCTCATAACCTTGAAGTAATACTCTACTAGTACCCTCAATTATAATGCGACATATATCTGAATGAAAGTCAACCTTGTTTCCTTGATCGCATAATTGAGATATACTTTGTAGATTATGCTTGAGGCCATCACACAAATATACATCACTAATTGAATTAGAGGAAAATATACCAATCTTACCAATACCGATGACTTTTCCTTTCTTATTGTCTCCGAAAGTGACCTTACCTCCATCAAAAGGTTCAAATGAAAGAAATAGATTCTTATTTATGGTCATGTGCCTTGAGCGTCCACTATCAAGGTACCATGAATTATTTTCTTTCACAACTACATGCAAGACAAGTTAAATGCATTTTTAGGTACCCAAGCAAGGTTGGGTCCTTTTGTGTTAGTTACACTAAATATCATGTCTTTTCTAACCCAAACTTGTCTTATGATTTTCCTTTTTGGGTATGGTACTAGTAGGAGGTATATTGGTCTTTTTGCGTTGTCTAGGTTGTAACACCCGCAAATGTACCCTATTTTTATAGTAAAAATATTTTACAGATACTTTTCAGTGAAATTTAGTTTTAATTTAGAATTTAATTTTCCGAGTCGAATTTAGAATTTCTGAGTTCGTATTTGGATTTTTCGCGAGATTTCAAGTAAATCCCGTCTTAAGTCGTCTTTGACTTTTCTTGACTTTTTCCTCATACACCCTCATACTCCCTCTAACCTAATTCATACTCACACAACTCAAACTTACTTCATCACTAAGAAAACCAAAGAAAAATCTAGCTTCCATAATCATCCAATCTTAGAATCGTCATATCTCGCTCAATTCTCGCTCAAATTCACGTAAGTTTCTCTTATTCTTCCCCTCTTAGCTTCCTCTATCCGTATTGGTAATAAAATTACCGTCTTTCTCGCTTTTCAAACTTTCCGTCTTTCTCAAGGTGAAGTAAATTCATCTTTTATTTAACTATTTGTAGGTGGTGACCTCCAAGATCCCGACAAAGACTATTTCGTAATCGAAGAGGACCTTGACGCGGAGTAAAGACGCATAAAGGTAACGGTGAAGGGTTACTCGATATCATTTACGTGTTTTACATGATTTCTATGTTAGAATTCGTATTTAGAATACGATTAGAAAGCTTAGGATTTATGTTATTGATGATGATTGTTGTTAGTTGATGATTGTTGATGATGAATATTGATTGTTGATAATTGATAGAAGTAAATTATGAGAATTGGAAATGATAGAACTTGAGTATGTTGTTCTCGGGTGAACTGGGGTTCCCAGCCGGCTAACCGGCCGCCGGTCTGCCCACCGGCTGTGAACACATCAGTAGGAAAGTTTGGTTTTTATGTGTATTGGTGCTCCTGGCCGGGTAACCGGCCGCCGGCCCCCAGACCGGCCTGGAACACGCTGCCCTTTTCTTTGTGATTTTTGTATTATGCTTGATGCGCAAGACGGGGTACCGGCCGCCGGTCCACTAACCGGCCGGCAACACGGCTGTGTATTTTTCTTATAATTTCTAAAACTCGTAATTTATAATAGTTAGCATGATTCGTTTATCGTATAATTTTACGTAGTGACTTATAATATTAATGTTTTGAATATATGATATTTCATTCGCTTGTATCACATGTTTTGTGACGGTTTTTAGTATGTCCCACTTTGAGTCGGTTTTTACAAATATTACGGTTTGAGCACTATTTTGTTATGTGCTTTGTACTCTCATTCCCTTGGCTACCTCCACGTTCGTAAGGCTGGAATGTCGGAACGGGGAGGTATCCTACTGTTTAAGTGCATGTGTTAGTGGGCATACGACGACGTTGTTGGGAGGCGAACGCTTTGCGTTGATCGACCCGGCCGTTAAATGTTGTGTACTTGCGAGGTGGTGTTATCTGCATGTAGCGTACCGCTTGTTATGAGGCTTGTGCTCTTTTCCGCCTCTTTCGTGAATTGTTCTACCGAATTTGGGGTACTCGGCGTCTATGATTGACCGAGTCTTGGATGTGGAACGTCTTACCACATGTCGAATCGGAACACGTCTTATTCCGAGAGTCTGGCTAGGTTTAGACTAGGACCGTATTATTATCGTCGTCCTACCGGGAGGAAATTAGTCTACATATACGAAATGTAGCATCGTGTATGCGTTCAGGGCAATGTTTTATCCCGTGGATGCCTTTTAATCATACTTGCATGTACACGGTGCTAGTGCGTGTCATTTACCGTGAGAGATGTCGTCAATGTATTGTACGTTTGAATGGATGATTATATGATTGATTATTTGTGATCATTGGATGACTTGGCATGGTTTGTTTGTCGAGTCTCAATCTTATCAAACTTATACCGCTAACGGTGAGATGCAAGCCCTAGTGAGCGTATTCGGTTGCCTAAGAGTGTCTTCCCCGAGTCATACTCTACTAGTATTACTCTACTAGTAATACTCTACTAGTACCCTCAATTATAATGCGACATATATATGAATGAAAGTCAACCTTGTTTCCTTGATCGCATAATTGAGATATACTTTGTAGATTATGCTTGAGGCCATCAAACAAATATACATGACTAATTGAATTAGAGGAAAATATACCAATCTTACCAATACCGATAACTTTTCCTTTCTTATTGTCTCCGAAAGTGACCTTACCTCCATCAAAAGGGTCAAATGAAAGAAATAGATTCTTATTTATGGTCATGTGCCTTGAGCATCCACTATCAAGGTACCATGAATTATTTTCTTTCACAACTACATGCAAGACAAGTTAAATGCATTTTTAGGTACCCAAGCAAGGTTGGGACCTTTTGTGTTAGTTACCCTAAATATCATGTCTTTTCTAACCCAAACTTGTCTTATGATTTTCCTTTTTGGGTATGGTACTAATAGGAGGTATATTGGTCTTTTTGTGTTGTCTAGGTTCCCGAGATTTTTGCTTCTTGGGTTGTTGCCTTTCCTCAGGCAAGTTGGTTTTCTTCTTGTAAGCAAAACTCATATTGTAGAACCAACGATGTTCATTGTTTCTGACTTCTTCTATTATGGGTGCAGGATTAAGACATATGTCCTCTTCCTCTTGTATGTTAGAGGCTCTAAAAAATTTCATGTTTTTATTCAGATCTTTCGTTTGTTTAACACAATTTTTAATTAGATGTCCCGTATGACCGCAATAATTACAAATAAGATACTCAGGCAAATAGACATATCTTCTTTTTGTGAAATCACGTTCAGAAGGAGTATATTTGCATTTAGAGTGTTCCTAACGGCCGTAACACTCATGACCTAATCCCATTTTCATATTATTGTCAGATTGTTCAGTGTATAAATTTCACACAGTTATGCTACTTTCCCATTTGTCGTGAACTTTCCTAGCATGCATAACTAGTTCTTTTAAGGAGTTTATTTATTTTTGAAAATCGGGGTGGTCAGTCTTTATATTTTTAGAAGAACTAATTTCTCTAAGGTTATCACGAAAGTCTTGAAAACGTTTTTTTAGAATTAAAACTACATCTGACTGTTGTGTCTTAATATTCGTTATTTAAGCTCTAGTTTCCTTTAGTTGCTGAGATGAAGAGTCAATTTCCTTCTTTTGATCTGAGATTTTAATATTCTTAGATTTTATCTTAATTTTAAGAAGTTCATTGCCTTTTCTTAACTAATTTTAAGAATTTTATCTTCAGTGTTGAGTTCTTCCCAGCATGATGCTAGCTTGACTTGCTTAAATTCCGTTTTGGTCTTGTCCCGTTTGGCTTTGTCTTTAATCGCCTTCCATGTGGGACAATGTTTTATCATGTGGTCTGTCTCGCAACATTTGAAGCATCCCTTATTGGTTAATGAGGGTTTTGACTCATTTTGCTTTTTGGTGAAGGTTTTATTGTTGTTGAATTTTGATTATTTTCCCTTGAGGAGATTATTTCTAAAGCGTCTTACAAACAAGACGGTTTCATCTTCTATTTCATCTTCACCATCACCGGCTTGCAAAGCTATAACTTTACCTTTGCTAGAATCCTCATCAGGCTTGTCGAGTAGATGCTCGTGAGCCATGAGAGAACCTATTAGCTCTTCATAGGTTAGAAGGGTGAGATCTATTGCTTCTTCAATCGCAGTCACCTTGGATGTCCATCTCTTAGAGAGACTCCGACTTTTCTTACGATATCCTTAGAATTGAATTTTTTCCCAAGATTTCGGAGTTCATTCATTATACTTGAAAAACGTGTCGACATACTGTTGATTGATTCATTCTTCTCCATTAATAAGAGTTCGTACCTTTGAATGAGTACATCAATCCTATGCCTTTTCACAAGGGCATTACCTTCGTATGCAAGTTTAAGACCGTCCCATATTTCATTGGCCGTACTACAAGACGAGAACCAATAAAACTCAGTGCTTATCATGCCGTTTTGTAACAACATCATGTCTTTCGAGTTTTTCTCTGCCTTACGTTAGTCACCCTCAATATAGTCCTTTTCGTCTTTCTCATAGGTTGTGTCGTTTTCAGATGCAACCAATATTTTGTTAGGACCATTTGGATGATCTTCCAACATTCCAAATCATGTCCCTTAATATAGCGTGGCATAATGTTCTTCCAAAGACCATAGTTTTTCCCTTCAAAGATGGGATCTTTTAGGTGTTTGGAATCAATTTCACACGAGATAAAAAAAAAATTAAAATAGGAAAAAAATAAAACAAATGGATCAGTCTCTATGCTGTTATGCAATCAAGAGCACAAGACTCTGATTCCAACTGAAGAGTGATTCCAACTGAAGAGTCTATTGATCCCAAATACTCAGGAGGGGGGGGGGGGTGAATTGAGTATAAATAAATTATGCCTACTTTTTCGATTGTCCGCATAAGCGTATAGTAGTAAAATGTGATTTGAATTTATTGATTATATTCAAATCAAATAATTACTTGTAACGTGTATGGAAATAACAAAATATGTAATGAAATAAAAAGCACGAGACACAAGGGTTTTTTAAGTGGTTCAGTTTCACATGTTGAAACCTAAGTCCACTATTTGTCAATTAATAATTTTAGTACCTACTCCGGATTACAAAATTATCAACCCTACTCGTCCAACTAACTCTAGTTAATACTCGATTCAAAGTTGAGTATCGCTAAATACTCCATTCTAACTTATGTTAATAAGAAAGTGTTTTTGATTGTTCTTGGTGTTCACATAATTGAACATATAAGAAACAAATCTAGCACTATTATTCAATAACGTTTTTTCTCAAAAATAATTCACGAGTATAGTGCGGCTTTTCGAAAATAAGGTTTTTGCAACATAAAGATTTTACTTGAAAATATTAAGCACGTTAGCAAAAGAAGAATTCTAGTATGAAAAGCTTAGTTTTAAATGAATGTGAAGCATATGTATTTATATTGGAGGGAAAACTAGGTTTTTATTAGAAACCCTAGCTCTAGCCGTGGCCTCCCCTGGATTATGTAGAATACTACACAACTAATTATGATTATTCAAACAACACTCATCTCATCTTGCATGAGATAAAAAGAAGCACAAAAATTAACCATTGTGTGGGTTGTAGTGCCGATTTTGGTACAAAAGAGGAACAAGAGTTTTCTAATTTTTTCCATCACATTCTCTGACATGCAAACTTCTTGGTTAACTCACACATACTAACATTCATCAATTATTACTTAAGTAGTAATATTTATAATTGTTATTTAAAGTTTGTTTTTATAATTATATAGTTAATAATTATAGGAGTTTTTGAGTGTAGTCTAAAGGAGGACTTCTAGCTTGAAGTCTTGGATGATTGCAGGATCTTCAATATTAAAAGTGCAGCTAGAGAATTACAATTTGAATGTAGTGTTCACATCCATATTCTTAATGTGAGGAATTTTCACCATATATTTTATTTTATGCCTTTTTGTTGGCATGCATGATCATAGATCATCTTAAACTAAATTAAGTTGTAATCTAGTAACTAATTAGAGGAGTCTAATTAGGAGTGTATGACTAACAATTGGTATTAGAGCCAGGGTATTACATGCATGCTCATGTTAAGCATTATAACGAAGTTATGAGATAACTTGGTAAAATCGAAAATTTTGTATTAAAAATGATTTTGCACAAAAATTTTCATTTTCATGTATAATTTGTGACCTTAAAATTTTAGTGGTCAAATTTGGTGATTTGTGAAATTTCATTGCTATTCATTGTTTAAAATCGACTAAAAGTCGAGTTAAAATGCATATAATTGGTTTAAGGTAAACTACAAATTGTTGCATATTGATTCTGGCGACCAAGAAAATTTTAAATAGTAATACATGCATGTATTGTATTGTGTGTAAAATTTTGAAATTAAATATTGAGTTTTGTAAGTTTATTTGTTTTTATATGAGAAAAATTGATAAAATGTGATTATTTTATTGAAAGATACTAAACAAACTTTTATGGGCATGAGAAATTTACATATGTTCATATTATAGAAGTGAAATGTAGAAGTTTATTTGATTAATTTTGGAAGTGTATTGGTTTTTATATGATAAGCACTAATAAATGTGAACTTATTTTTCTTAAAATGTATTCTTAATTTTTGGGGCTATGGTATTCCACATATGTGTTCCCAATATGTTCCAGAATATACAATCTTATTTTCAAATATTTGTAATTGTTATAATTAGTTTGAATTTATTTCATAGTATAATTTTAGAAAATATAATCAAATCAACCTAATTATCTATCAAAACTTTAGTGGGGACTAATTTTGAGTAGTTAATCAGTTTATTCAATACGTTTGAGCTGAAAATATGATTTAAGTGTTGATTTATAGATTTTAAATGGTTAAAAGTCGACAATTCCATGAAATCGTGCTTGAATATCATTGTTGGTATATTAGGACGATTTGGCATGAATTGTATAACATATTTTAGGATAATTGTTATCTTTTATAAATGAGATTCATTTAATTGTGCATGTAGTTTTTACCTAGTATGGCCTAGTTTATATATTTTGAATTAGCCGTAATGTAAGGGAATATCAATGGGTTTGTAATTAATTGCAATTTCTTATCGCCCGTTTGTAATATTAATAGTTTTATTTTATTAGAATAAATGTATAATAGGACCTTCCTATGTGTTATATCTGTAAATTATCAATTCTTTACCGGCGGATTCGAAAACACGGTGCCAATCGGATGGAGTTCCGGTGAAGAGTACCGATGGTTTTCAAAAGACAGTGTCATATTGGAAGGTTTTCCAATGAAGATTCAAGGGACCAATGAGGTAGTATCCGAATTTATAATAATCAAGTTAGTAAGATAGGCTAGGTTTAGGTGGCCATGCTAGGAATTTATGGTTTTACATGCCAAATCGCCAAATCATGCATTTTTATTTTCTACCACTGGTGTCAATTTAAGGTTGTCTAAAATTCACCATTACAGTTCACTTAAAGGGAATTGATAAATAATTGACATGATATCTTACATAATATAAAAATGATATTAGCCTTTCCAATTTCTAACACCTATGAATCTGTTGTTCATTAGGGCCACACTCGCCCAAGTGAGGTGCTCCTTTTTTTTACGTTGGGTATGTAGGGTGATAAGGTTTATCACATGCCAAAATTGGTTGGACTCAATGGGATATTGAGACGTACAAGTCTTGTATTTAGTGGCTAGGAGATAAATCTATTTGAAATCAGTCGACAAAAAGTTTTAATAGTAGAATCAATCAACTGTGTACTAATCAAACGAATTCGTAAGACGGTTAATAAGCGGTAAATTTATTTGAAATTAGTCGACAAAGAGTCCCAAGAACGACCCGATGATGAATAATCAGACAACATGTTTAGCATATGTCGTGTTTAAAGAAGAATTCGTAAGACGGTTAATAAGCGGTAAATCAAAAATTTGTGTTAACCCTTGAGTCGTCATTTACATGCCATTACGACCGTTTTGACACCAGTTAGGGTTGATTAGGACGTCGCGTCAAAAATCATCCTTGATAGACGCATTTTAGTCAAGCAAAATAGACAACCCTGATCTTTTGGCCATTTTACGATTTGATAAAACATTTTTAGGCGTTTTTTTTTTCACACAAATTTTGAGATCTTTCTTTTAGCTTTCCAATGCCACCCATATCACCTTAATCAGAATTTCGTAGGGTACTATTGTTTTGACACGGGATAACAGATCAATCACACATATGGTTGTGTTTGTGTGTTAGGTGGAAACTTCCTTACAACTGACGCATGAAGTGTTGCGCCTCTTCTAAGAGGCCTAATTCGTCCGTTTCTTGGGCGAGGCCATGTGTCACTTTGTGTCTTACCTCTTCTCAATTTCCTTACCTATAAATAGCGAGCTCGTATCTCCGTATTTAGCACGCAAGTGTCCGCCCTCAGTATTCTCTTCTTTCTCTTTGCATTCTAGCATATTGTTACTACTCTTGGCCATTAGGAGGTTGATCAATTGGTTTCGTTAACTCGATTCTTATTGAGTCGGACGCCAGGTTTTGGATAGACCTACCCATTTGACCAACTACACGATTAAAGATACTTTTTACAACTAAAATCCTTGATCAATTTCAGGGCACTTTCCTTGCATAAGTCTACGAGTTCCCCCTAAAAACCGACTTTAGTTAACTCTCGCGACATTAAATATGTAAGTTCCTTGCATAAGGCTGTTAAACATGCTTTATTTTATACGTTGTACATCACACAAGTTCAGACTCCGTCTTTAATCTTTCATTTTAAAACACATAGTCGAACCTAGATCCTGAAAGTGCCTTTGAAGGGGCTCACAACATGGTTCGCCTCTTCTAAGGTGGCCTTGAAAGTCCTAGACCTCTAATTAGACTTCTCTAATTAGTTCATTAAATTACTTTAACTTAATGATTTAGGATCTAGTTATCATGCATGCAAATATAAAAGCATAAATATAAAGATAAGATGAAATTTCCTTACAATGGAAATTTTCGGCCAATATGGGGCACAAGAAGAACTCCTTCTTATTGTTCTTGAGCATGTATTTAGTGGATGATCCTCCATAAAATAACCTCCAAAGTAGAAGGTCTCCTTCTTGTTGCACCCAAGATTAAACCCAAACTAATCACTTAGTTTTTGACTAGAAAACACAAGTGATAATAGGAACTAATATTAGATTTATTACTACTCTAGTAATAGGAAAAATATTAGTGTTTGAGAGTTTTTAGAGAGATGAGGATTTTAGAGTGATAAGCATGCAAAATAAGAATGAACTTGTGTTATAAAATGAACAACAATATTGTCCATTTAAGGACACATGGTCTGGCCAAAAGAGAGCCCTAGTGGCCTCTTATTTTGCTTAAAATAATCTCATGCAAAATAGTTGAGTGTAGGAGTGATAAGAATATGATCATGTGTCATAAACATGACATGATCACATGTTGTAGTGTGATACAAGAAACAACAACCATCATGTTATACACTACATGATTTCGGCTCCCACTAGTGTCATGTGGTCCATTTTGATTTTTGATATTTGTCCCACAAATACTTATAATCATATGCTTAATTATCTTGTATAATTAAGAGTTAATTTGATCATATAACAATTATATGACTCAAATTAATAAATAATATACACTCAACTTTTAAGTGATATTTAACCATTATATCAATATATAATGGGTCCCACAATGTACAGTTAGTTTATTTTACAACTCTTTGTAAATATAATTAACTAATTACCTCTACCTCAAAATATATGCATAACCTCAACTAATTTAATGAATTAACAATTAATCACCAAATTAAATCTTATTTAATCGTATTAAAATAAGACGTAAAATTTATTCAGTCAGTTATCGTATAATTGACTAATAAACTTAAGTGGAATGAGTTCGCAACTCAATTTCCAATAAATAATTCTCGTAACTAAACGTACATATCAAATATATGTAATGCTCTAATTAAACTGTATCGTATAAAAATAATTAGTATTCTATTTGGGTCTCATCCTATAGGTGTGACCTAAAGGGATCAGTTGATTACCGCCGTCATACGACAATAACGTCAAACTCTAGTCAGCCAAGCGTTACCGATTTACGTTAATCAACTGACGTAGAGTATCAAAATATACTAATCACGCCACGTATATTCCAAATGAGATTTATTATATAAATGCACTATTGTGGAGGACACTGACTCCAACAATCTCCCACTTGTCCGATACAAGTTGTGCATGTAGCAACACTATTGCGGAGGACTCCTACTCAAACAATATCTCTCACTTGTCTCGACAAGTTGTGTGCTACCGATTCTCTTGTCTCTTTTGGGTCACATCCTCCTACTCATTGCAAGGTGTCTTACAGGTCGCACTTGCAATTGAAAATTATAAATAGAGTGGTTTTCTCGATCTGGGAGAGTAACTGTCTGACCGGAAAATCTACAAGAGATCTCTTCCGAGCGTGGCCACGCATTTCCAGTTACTACTCCTCGAGTGGCCCGAAGATGTTAATACCCAACGTGGGTGGACAAATCCTGTTGACCCATCTTACACTGTATGATGCAGATCACCATGACCTAGAAGATGTCCATCGGCCTACTTTCACGGCACGACCTAGGACAAAAACCAAAGTCAATCGGAAACTACACAGACTCACGTAAATGGTCGCCAGTCTAAAGAATCGACTCATAGGAATAAAATAGAAATCCCTGCCACGACCAGGCTTCAACAATTTTGATAAGGGACTCTATTATGGTCACTGCCCGACAGAGTGTCTCCACAGTCTGTCTATGTAAACGACCAGTCATCTCCATGACCTCATGGTGCTGAACCAACCATCGATCGACTTACAATCTAGTCACTTCGAGACGTCACCTCAAATGAGTGACTAGGGACAAAACACTAAGTTCATCCTGTTCACTTGAATTGTGTTCAACTTTTCTTTCAACCAATTCGGATAAACAAAGTATTAAAATTTAGTCAAACTAAATAAGGAGTTTTTAATGAAACTCTAACAATGAATGCGATTATCTAATATTTGGAAAAATTGATACGCTATCAATAATTTCATATCTCATAATCTATAGCAATTCAGGTACATATTTCAATCCCCATTGAAATGACATGACTATCATGTTCAGCCTGCAAAAGGCATGGCTAATGGATTAGCAATACTTGCATCTTTCCCATCGTTCTGATTGCTATTTCTCTTTGTTTACGTAATCTCATATTACATAAAACTTTCTGAGTACGTGTCTAGGTTTGAATCTAGACTTAGGACTCTTGGCCTAAAGGTAGCTCCCACTGTTTTACCAGTATAATGGGATAGGATATACAGCTATATGAACTATTTCTAGTCCCTCCAATACTGTCGAATCCAAGCTACTTTCATATCCATCATCATATGACGCAATGTACTCCATTTCCGTTGTGAAATCCGCAATGTTAAACTGCCTGGAACATTTCCACCATCCGCTGATACTGACATTTAATTTGAAAATGTCCACTCCTACGTGGAACTTTCCAATAGTCTTTTCTTTTCTGCTTGAACTCTTCCAACAGATAAATCTCTATAAACACAGGCCGGTTTGTGGCTTTCACATCACTTTGATCAGTTTGGAAACTGAAGTCTGTGTAAACCCTTACACACAACTCACTATAAACTCCAAACACATGGAACATATCTTTAGTCCTTCGCAAGTACTTAAGGATGTTCTTTATGGCTATCAAGTGACTCTCACTTGGATTTGATTGCAAACGACTTGTCATGCTCAAAGCATGCGAAATGTCGGATTGAGTATACATCACAGCGTATATAATTGATCCCGCAGCGGAAGCAAAAGAAATCAATTATCATGTGTTCAACTTCCTTGAACTAGTCAAAGATCTTATCAATATAAGAATTTTGACTCAATGCTAATATCCTTTTAGATTTATCTCCATAAATCCAGATCTCTAAAAGATGTATTCTACTTCTCCAAAATCTTTCATCATCTAAAATGATCAATATGTCTCCACATATAAGACTGATGCACACCACATTACTCCCACTAAACTTCATGTATAAACATAATTCCTTGAGATATCGAGAAATATTTTACAACATGATTGACACACTAATTCCAACTCTTTAGTGCTTACTTAAGACATACTCTTAAGCTTGCAAATTAACTTAGGATAGTTAGGATCTACGAACCCACAGGTGAATATAAAATATACTACCTCTTCTAGAATCGTATTCAAGAAGGTGGTTCTTTGAGATCCAGTTGACATCATACTATTATGATATGCTGTAATCGCTAAGTATATTCGAATGGATCGAAGAATTAAGGTTGGTGCAAAACTCTTTGCCTACCCATTTATCTTTGAAAACATTTTAATGTTCATCCATGCAAATTTCGATCTTAAAAATCAATTTACATTGAAGAGGTCGTACTTCTTCAAGTAAAATTTACCAGGTCACATACCTGACCATCACGCATGGAGTCCATTACGAATCGCATGACTCTAAGCCATAGCAAGAAGTTGGGACTAGAAACAGTCTTTTATAAGTCACAGATTAGAATTCATCACTATTAAAGAGTGATAAAATTCCACTTGACCTCTTAGGTTCCGAAGAAAAAATTACTGAACAAGCAAGGAGGAAACTTTTTCCGGACCATATGCTCAGTTTGTGGCTCTTGAAACATTTTCTCTCACTCTATCTTATCAAGAAATAATCGTATTTTTATTGAAAGACAGCATCACGAGCCACAAATGCTTTGTTCTCGTGGTTAACGTAGGATTATTGAGCACTTGTTTCATACGGATAACTTACAAATTAGGTACGCTACCTATCCATATCGTATATGAAATAAAATCCGACTGTTTTAAATGTGCTTAGATATGGTGGGAAAAGAAATAGCAGACAAAGAAATAAAATCCCAAAGTTAGTCAAGTGCCTCAGATTAACTTGACAAAGACAAAACCATATCGTATAAGGTTCTGTTTCTCTATCCAACAACACCTTATCTCATAATGTATGTTAGAGAAGTTAACTCGTGAAACTATTTCACAATACTTTTGGTGAAAAACAAAGTCAATACTTAGATATTTATAGTTACGATTTAGTCGTAAGTCCTTGTCTAATACTCTTGGTGGTTAACTACTTCACATTGAAGCTCTTTGAACTTTTCAAATATTTCTCTTAGCACCTCATTAAGTAGAATCAAACATAATATCTACTTAAGTCGTCGGTAAATAAAGTGAAGTAGCAATTACCATCTCTGGTTGTGTTTGTTATTGGGCCACGCATATTCTTATGTAATATGGCCAATAACTCACTAGTTCGATTTTCTTTTCAATAAAAAGGGCACGAATCATCTTGCCTTGAATACAAGATTCGCACACATCATAAGATTCAAAATCAAATGTTGTAGGGATACTAGTCAATACTAGCCTTTTAATGTGTTACACAATCCAGAATCAAGATTAGATCTGGGTCACCAATTTTGAGTCTTTTACAATCTATATGACAAGTAATTTTTAGTTTTAGGTCAAGAATATAATTACCTTTGATTGGTATGGCATAACCATTGACCAAGTATAGGTATAAAAAGGAAACAACGCTTGTTCTATTCACAAAAGTGAAACACTTGTGTCGTACACTAAAGTGGATACTATATTCTTTATTTAGAGGTCGTGTACATAATAACTTTTATTAAAGTATACCTCTAATAAATCCAAAACTAGATTGATTACATTATAACTTTTATATGTCTCTATAGAAATAAAAACTACAATAGTTCTATTTCCCTTGTAGGTCGACATTTAATCATTGCTAGTTGTCGCACGAATCATTATTATATGCATTGAATACATCGATGAAAACCATAATGGGTATCTAATACCCAAAACTTGCATTTTAGGAAAATAAATGTCGATCATATAGATATTATGGGTGAAAATAGTACACCCAATTTCTAACTCTTTAGAAAACTTGGGGCAGATTCTTATCTTGTGTCCTACACTGTAAAAATAAAATCATCAAAGGTTGGGTTTGACACCTTGCTTGGATTTTGACTTTAATATTCAAAATAGACTTTCCTTTTTCCCTTGCCTTGTGCCAACATCGTGCCAACCTACTCTTGAACCTCGTTTTATTCTTAACAATTAAGAATATAAACATCCCTCTTAGAGCTCTCACTCACTTTTATGAATCTCTACCTAAACAAGTAGATTAGAATTATAATGAAGATTAATCTTTATTTCATTCATGATTTTACCTTCAAAAAGGATAAACCTTTCATAAAGTGACTACGGTATTTGGTTAATCGTGATTTCAAATAAATCGAGAAACCTAGTCGTCCCAACTGATTTGGCCTCTTTTGAGGTAAGCCTCGATAAGGAGCATTATGACGACATACCAAAAAATTACAAATATTTTCGTTGGAACAAAAAGATTGATGCACCGTTAGAGCAACATTTTTGACTAAGTGTGACTTATTCATATAATCTTCATAAGAGACATTTGCGATGGTGAATATGAGGATCAAAAGAAAAAATTCATTTTGTCATTAGCTACAGTGGTTTAAACGGAGATCGCAATCAAAATGCTACCGTATAAAATAATGGAAACTCCTTTCCACGATTGAACGGATTTACAAGTTCGTAGAAGGAAAAATATTTGTCATTGCGCGAATAAAATAAATATGAACGGAAAAACATTCATTGCTTATATATAATTTACTTGTAAAACAATTTTAAACAAGTCACTCATATAATGACCCCTTACGAAATTATATAAGTGATTTCAAGACCCATCTTTAGACAAAAATAGTCATCGTATGCTACCTTTATCTAAAAAATGGTAAGTCAATACTTGACTAATTCTACCCTTAGAACTCTTGGTTGACGGATTTCAACTAAATCCATCTCCTAGTCCCGAGATAACGCTTATCTAGTTGAGTCGAATCCAATTTTAGCTTGTGATCGTATCACCCTACTTACCCGAGGTAAAAAGGGACCCACGAGCGTGGTAGCCCTAATGAACACGGGGTTCATAGGTGCTTCAATTGGTAAAGCTAAATCTCAATTTGTTTTAAGTTATGTGAAAGGTCTTGTCAATTTGGTTATTAATTCCCTATAAGCGAACTAAGTCGGTGAATTTTGAATAACTTTGACTTGACAATCGAGAAATAAAAATGCATGTTGGCGATTTTGGCATGTGCGGAAAAAACATAAAGCAAGCAAATAATAAATCCTAGTATGGTCACCTAGCTAATCTAATTAACTAGTAGATTACAAAATCGGAAACCAACTCCTTGGCCGCTTGACTCTTCATGGAACACGCTCCAAAAAGGCACCGTCTTTTTGGAGCACCCACTTCGGGAATCTCCGTCTTCATAATAATTAATTACAAAAGATACAAATAAAATTCATATTATACTTTGATCTAGAAAATGAAATTAAATTATTACAAACGGCAATACGAGATCGCAAATAAAATTATAACCGAATCGGTATTCCCTTACATTACGGGTAATACCAATTAAAATAATCTAGGCCATACTAGGTACAACTTGAATTAAATTTAAACAAATGACATTCATTCATTCAACAATAACAACATAAATAAAATGCTGTAAAAATCATACCAAAATCGCCCTTAACACTTATCATGCTTATTCAAGCTCAGTTTTATGGATTTTATCGATTTTTAACCATTAAAAATCAATAATCAACACTTAAATCGTATTTAAGCTCAAACTAATAAACTGATTTAGAACTCAAAATTAGTCCCCACTAACTTTGTTTGTATTTAATTAGTTCGAATTGATCGTATTTGCTAAATATAGAGGTTTAATCATAACATTTATGAAATAAACCCAAAATAAAATATAAAACTCATAAAAATTTGAAACCAAAAATTTTTACATTCTGGAACATTTTCAGGAACTCTAAAAACCAGAAAAATTTGCCCAAAAATTTTGAATTAATTTTATGAACAAATAACTTTGTATTCAACGGTTTTATCAAATAAAAATCATTAAATATAGTACAATAGTGAAACAAACTACAAAATATCACCAAGATGATATAAATCAGATTATAAAATGTACCAAAAATTTTGAAGACCGTAAAAGGACGTTTCATTTTTATGAACATAATAATCTCACTTTATTGACTTTTATCTCATAAAATTCAATAATCATGCAAAACTTAATTAAAAGTCACGAAATTTTACATACAGTATTTAAAACATTCATGTGAGATCATATAAAAATTTCATGGCCATAATCAACATGCAACTACTTTTAGTTAACTTTTAACATAAAACATGCATATTAACATGATTTAAAGGCCATAAATCAAAATAAATAGCAAATCAATCCCTAAAATCACCAAATTTGACCACAACCATTTTGAGGTCAGTAGGTATTCATGCAAATCAAAAATTTCGTGCAAACCAATTTTTAACACAAATTTTCAATTTTACCCAAGTTATCGTATAACTCGATTTTAATGCTTAAAATCAACATGCATGTAACAATTGAGCTCTGATACCACATGAAAGTCCTAGACCTTTAATTAGACTCCTCTAATTAGTTCATTAAATTACATTAACTTAACGATTTAGGATCTAGTTATCATGCATGCAAATATAAAAGCATAAAAGAAAATATAAGACGAAAACATCCTTACATTGGGATTTTTCGGTTAATAAGGGCACAATAAGAACTCCTTCTTACTGTTCTTGAGCATGTAATTAGTGGATGATCCTCCATAAAATAACCTCTAAATTAGAAGGTCTCCATCTTGTTGCACCCAAGATTAAACCCAAATAATCTTAGTTTATTATTAACTAGATAATAAGTAAGAATTAAAACTACTAATATTATTGTATTACTACACTAGTAATATGACATGAATATTAGTTTGCATGTGAGTTTAGAGAGATGTTGGAGGTTTTTAGAAAGAAGAAGAAAATAAGCATAAGAATGAAGTGGAAAAATTGAACAACTTTTGTTCTATTTAATGGCCTTTTGGCCGGCACCCTCTAGCCCCAAAATGGGTGATTTTCTTCTTATTTTATTCACATGCATAATGGTAGTGTATGAGATTGTATAATAATATTGATCATGTGTCATACATGTCATAATCATATGGTGGAGTGTGGAATTGGTAGAGTAAAATAACTAGTGATTTTGTCTACACAAAACCGGTGCACATGAGTCCACAATGGACCATTTTGATTTTTTGATATTTGTCCCACAAATACTTATAATCATATGTTTAATTATCTTGTATAATTAGATGTTAATTTGATCATATAACAATTATATGACACAAACAATATACACTTAACTTTTAAGTGATATTTTATTATTATATTAATATATAATACGTCCCACAATGCCCAGTTAATTTGTTTTACAACTCCTTGTAAATATAATCAACTAATTACCTCTACCTTAAAATATATGCATAACCTCAACTAATTTAATGAATTAACGATTAATCACTAAATCAAATCTTATTTAATCGTATTAAAATAAGACGTAAAATTTATTCAGTCAGTTATCGAATAATTGACTAATAAACTTAAGTGGAATGAGTTCCTTACTCAATTTCCAATAAATAATTCTCGTAACTAAAACGTACATATCAAATATATGTAATGCTCTAATTAAACTGTATCGTATACAAATAATTAGTTTTTTATTTGGGTCTCATCCTATAGGTGTGACCTAAACGGATCAGTTGATCACCGCCGTCATACGACAATAACGTCAAACTCTAGTCAGCCGAGCGTTACCGATTTACGTTAATCAACTGACGTGGAGTATCAAAATATACTAATCATGCCACGTATATTCCAAATGAGATTTATTATATAAATGCACTATTATGGAGGACACTTACTCCAACAGAGGCCACATATCAGGGGCTTAAACAGAGTTTTTATTGGAAGGGGATGAAGAAAGACATCCACACCCACATCCAACAGTGTGGTGTGTGCCAACAATGCAAATATGAGACCCATGCTGCTCCAAGTAAGCTGCAACCCATCCATGTTCCTCACACAGTGTGGGATGGAATTAGCATGGATTTTATAGATGGCCTACCTAAATCTATGAGGATGGATTCTATAATGGTGGTGGTTGATAGACTTAGCCAATCAGCCCACTTCATAGCCCTACAACACCCATATACAGCGACTGAAGTAGCACAAGCCTACTTTGATAGTGTTTATAAACTTCATGGAATGCCTGAAGAGATAATATCAGACAGGGATTCAATCTTCCTAAGCACGTTCTGGCAGGAATTATTCTCCATTCATGGGGTAAACTTACACATGACTTATGCCTATCATCCTCAATCTGATGGACAGACAGAAGTGTTGAATAGATGCCTCGAGACTTACCTCAGATGCTTTTGTAATGAAGCTCCTCAAGATTGGTGTAAGTGGTTACCATCTGCAGAATACTGGTATAACACCTCCTACCACACTGCCCTAAAATCAACTCCCTATGAGGTATTGTATGGGCACCCACCCCCCTTACACTTACCCTACATGCCTGGTGACAATAAGGTTGATGCAGTGGATAGAACTATAATGATAAGAGAAGAAGCCATGCTAAGTATCAGGATGAATCTGGCCAGGGCTCAAAACAGAATGAAACAACAAGCGGACAAGAAATGAAGTGATTGAGAGTTCAATGTGGGAAACTATGTGTACCTTAAACTCCAACCCTACCGGCAAAACACAGTGGCTAGCAGGAGTAATCAAAAGTTAGCTAAGAGGTACTATGGGCCATATAAGATTATGCAAAGAATTGGCAAGGTAGCATACAAATTAGCACTACCTCCTGGTGCAAAAATTCACCCTACATTCCATGTATCTTTGCTCAAGGGGTACCATGGAGTTACACCGGTCCTCATTGAAGATCGTACTGATACACTAGAAGAGCCTGCCAGGAAGTCTGTAAAAAGAGGAAGGATTAATGTAACGAAAGTGCTGGTCAAATGGACTAATTCCTCCATAGAAGACTCCACATGGGAATATCTCTATGATCTGAAGAAGAAATTTTCTAATTTTAATCCTTTGGGACAAGGATTGTTCCAAGGGGAGGGTATTGATACAGTCCAGGCAAGTGAAGCTACTGCAGAGCTCAATCAGTTGATTTGCGTGCCAAAAGTTATTCAAACAGAAGGAATTGCAAATACAAACATCACCAATTCAATTATCACCAAAGTCAGGAATGAAAGAATGCCAGCTATGCAAAACAGAATGAGAGGAGGGAATATGTGTGCTGCACCAGTAGGATTGAGCAAGCTAATGGAGTGATAGTAGAAGCACCTGAAGTACTATTACTTATTAGGACCACCTGAATAATGTAGCTGAATAATGTAGCAAGCCGTTTATTTAGCTAAATGCCAACAATGAGCTGTCCTGGTACTATCATAGTACTGATTCTGTGATTGCCCTCCAATGCAGCTTTTACTATTTAAGTAGGACCCTGAGGTCAGAATAAGGCAGTAAAAAAGATTACCATTTTGGTGTAATTAGGAGTTAATTCTCAGGTGTAGTCATACACTGCAGAATTTGCTATGTAATAGACTATCAATTAATATAATTGAACAACTATTCTTCCTTTATTATTCCATAATTTTCCCGTATTTTACTCTCCTTATTTCATTTATATTTAAGTACCTATCACACGAGTCCCTTCGTTGCTTGCATTCTTGCCTAAGAGTAGGGCAAGGGTGCGAACCACGGTTCGGCAAAAGTACCGGACCGTGACACATATCCAGTGGCACTAACAAATGCTTTCTTGGCATTAGCTCCACCCTAAAATTAAGAATTTTATATTGTTTCAGGAGAATATATAAACCGTTGAGATGGAGAGAGAAAGTAATAAATATGATCCAAATTGATATTTATATGCACCCTTTATTTACCAAGAAGTGTAACCAAAATGTGAAAATGGCGTGACCAATTGTCCAATTGGCCATGTTTATCACACACATTCAGACCATCAGTCAACCAAAGCATTAAGTTGACCTTAGTTTTAGGTTTAGTTCAATTTTGATTTGGTTTATTTGAGTTAGCAACTTGAATCATTTTGAGCTATTTCGAGCCGGGTAAGTTTTGGGATGGGGCTAATATTAGTTCAGTCGAGCTTGAGGTCGTACATTTTTTGAGCTTGTGGTAAAAAAAAACTTAGCTTAAATACATCTTAAGTTTTCAATTTGAGTGTAATAATTTAGAATACCACTATAAATAAAGGATCAATTAAAAAAACACATAAAATATGAGTGTTTTTATGTAAAAATAAATATTTTGAGTTTTGTTCAATCAGTTAAATAATTATCTGTTTTCAGGTATATTTGGATTCGGGAGTATTCAGTTTAGATTAGATTGAGATTGAGTTGGGTTTCGTGCATTTTTCAGGTTACTTATATCGGGTGTAACTCATTTAAAATATTTTCGATTGATTCGGGTTCGATTTTATATTTCCAGGTCAGTAAAAGTAGACAGTGACTCTCTTCCTACTCTTTCTTCGTATATAAACAAGGTGAAAAACAGGAGGGAAGAAATACTAGGAAAAAAAAACTGTACACAGACTAAGATCCTGTTCTTTTGGACTTAAATTCAGCCCCTTTAAGTTCAGTTCAGCTCCTATAAGTTCAGTTCAGCTCAGTTCAGCTCCTATAAGTTCAGTTCAGCTCCTATAAGTTCAGTTCAGTTCAGCTCCTATAAGTTCAGTTCAGTTCAGCTCCTATAAGTTCAGTTCAGCTCTTATAAGTTCAGTTCAGAAAAATTCAATTCTTACAAATTAAGTTCAGAAAAGTTATACGAAATATATTATTTATCAAAACCTATATAAAAACATTTGACATTAATTAGTGGAATGACATTTGGTCAATTGAAAAAAAAGTGGGTGTTAAAAAATACGCCCCGAATGTCACAAAAGTATCAAATGTCTATTATTGTTTTATACATTCACACTCCATAATTTTATAAGGATGCATACTCTTGGAATACCTATTATACAACATGACGTGAATATTTAAGGAACAGTAGATTTGAGCATGTTTGATGATAAGCGGAAAAAAACCATGTTCAAGGTACGAAACATGATAGTAAAAAAAATTTGGCGAGACAATAGATTCGTTGTTACGAGTGATAGTGAAGATAAAGAAGAAAGTGATGAGGAAGATGATGATATGGAAATAGATGGTTAGAAAACGATGTAATATGTGATTTATTTTTTTATCGTAATGTAAACGTAGTAATCTATTTGAACAAACCAATGTACATAAATCGGAATTATGCTATTATCTTACTTTACGTTTTAGATATACTTTTTTTATGATAGTCCTTTCCAAAAGATAAAGATACAGATAAAGATGATGTCAACGTAGTAATCTATTTGAACAAACCAATATATATAAATTGGAATTATGTTATTATCTTACCTTATGTAATAAAGTTCAGTTTAGTAAATTTTAGATTCTATAAATTCTATTCAATTAAGTAAAATTAAGTTCAGAAAAGTTCAGATCCTATAAGTTTAGTTCAGTTAGACCTGGCAAACGGGTCAACCGGATCGGGTTTGGGTCGGGCCAGTTCAGGTCGGGTCAGTTCGGGTCTTTCATTGATTTCGGGTTAATTCAGGTCGGGTCGGGTTATTTCGGGTTTCGGGTTTGTTTCGGGTTAGTTGTCGGGTCCGTTTCGGGTCAACCGGGTCGGGTTATTTCGGGTCGGGTCATTTTCGGGTCAAAGAATAAGAGAGAAAAGGTCATTTTAAGTCTTTTCGGTTCAATTAAAGTTATGTTTTGTCGGGTCATTTTCGGGTTGAGTGGTTTTGGATCGGGTTATTTTCGGGTCGGGTCAGTTACGGGTCAAGAAAGATCGGGTCATGTTCGGGTCGGGTCGGGTTTAATCGGGTTTCGGGTCACATTCGGGTGTTGTCGTTCGAGTCAATTTCGGGTCACGGGTCGGGTTATTCGGGCCGGGTTGCTTTTGCCACGTCTAAGTTCAGTTCAGTTCAGCTTCTATAAGTTCAGTTCAACTCTTATAAGTTAAGTTCAGTTCAGCTCCTATAAGTTAAGTTAAGTTCAGTTCAGCTCCTATAAGTTTAGTTTAGTTCAGTTCAGTTTCTATAAGTTCAGTTCAGCTCCTATTAATTCAGTTCAGTTCAGTTCAGCTCCTATTCAGCCCAAAAGAACAGAGCCTAAAAGTCATTAAAGTGTGAGAAAATTCGAGAGAAGTTGAGGTGGTCTGAATTTTAGGTGGGTTTTGAGGGAACATCATATTGATTACCCATATGAATATGATATCAAGACCAAATATAAAGGATTGAAATTCCCCA
The DNA here is from genome assembly GCA_022085475.1 of Heliosperma pusillum. NCBI lineage: Eukaryota > Viridiplantae > Streptophyta > Magnoliopsida > Caryophyllales > Caryophyllaceae > Heliosperma > Heliosperma pusillum. The sequence goes on from JAIUZE010071143.1 coordinate 75,849, forward strand.
TCTATATTAAATTTAATTAATATTTAATATAGAAGGTAGAAAATTGATATTGGAGTGATATTAAGGATGTTTGGGAATAGAGAGACTGAGGTTAAGTGAAGTGGGGTTTTGTTGTTTATTTGTTGATTTTGTAGAGTGACAAAGGAAAGTGAGTGGGTTTTGTCTTCCCAGGGCAAATCAGTAGTGGGTTGGAACAAAGTTTGTGTCTTTCTCTTGTCTCTTTGTTCTTTTTTTCATCTTCTTATAATCTTATAGCTTACAAGTTTTAGTTTTTTTTTTGAGTTAATTAGTTGGAAAACAAAGCAAAAGAAGATGAAGTTTATGAAACTGGGTTCAAAGCCTGATGCTTTTCACTCTGATGGCAACCTTATTAGGTCACTTCCTTCCCTTCCCTTTTTTTTATGATTATTATTAAGTTTGTACTTATTATAGTGCTTACGTACTGCCATTATTAAGATTTTTTTTTTGTTTGTAATTTTGATGGACAACTGTGTCAGCATACGTTATGTGTGTGTTAGAGGTATACTTGAATCTATTGCTTGAATGCCGCCGCGTTGCAGGCAAATCTTTAGTATTTGTTCTTTGCTAATGTCAGTTACATGTGGGTGGGTGGGGTGTTGGGGGGCGGGGGGAAGGGGGTTAAAGGCTATGGGTTAGGCTTCTGGGGTCTGTGTATTGGGAAAGTGATCCAGGGATTGAATTATTCATGGTCCGAAATAAAGACGACGTTATGGATGGACTTACCAACCCTAGTAAACGATTGTTTGTGATTGTACTATGTACCAAAATGTGGGTCTTTTGAGCCACTTAAGTACTGTCTGAGTTATGCTCTTGAGCTTGAAATTACTTGTCTACTTAATTTTATGCTGGTAAAATGTGTTGTTTGTAATCGTGATTGTTCTGTTCTGTGACTCAGTGTAAAAAAATGGTACAGGTGGTCATTGGTAATTGGTAAATTGGCGAATTGAAGAGCCCTTTGCTCTTCTATCTCAACAGACTTGTTCTAGGTTGTTGGTTATATGGTCATCTCACACTTATGCTTTAGCCTATGTTGCTCAGACTCGTTTAGTCCAAGTGTCCAACTCGGCCATTTTAAAGAAAAATATGCATATTTTGGCTTAAAACGAGGTGCCCAAGTGTCATAACCTTGTCCGATTGTCGAGTGTCGAACACGGGTATGTTGGGGTATGTTGGGGAATCAGAAGAGTCGGAGTAACATAGGCTTTAGCTGTGGTACAAGACATTAAGTTTTGCAATTCTGCTTTGATTTTGTTGATTGCTTACTCCCCTTTGTCTCTTATAAAGTACTCGGTATATGATTGTAAGATTCTGCCCTCATCTATATATTGTCAATGTAGGTATAAATCATTGAGAATGTTATCTGAGATTGTGTCTTGATAGTACATATGGTGTGGATAGGCTCACACTTGGTGGTCCTGAAACGTTTGTGCTTGGTTTTGTCTGACTTGTAAATGGTGTTTGTTGTTTGTGGAAGTGTGGCGTATCCAAAGTGTCGTTCTTCTGACCCCCTTGACCTATCTACTTCAAATAAAAATAACGCACCAGTAATTTTGAATATTACACTAGCAAGAGAATGACCAAACAAGTAAAATATCAATTCTCCCCAAACCATAATTTATGTCACTTTTTGGACCCATTGGGTGTCGTGATAGACTATTGTGCTGTTTGATACTTCTTCGTATTATATTTCATATTTCATCAATTCTTTGGTGCAGTTATCAGTTGTGAAGAGGTTAGTTGTGTTAAATGGTTCGTTGGGTTGTGAGGTTAACAGGTTTATGAGATGATGATGCTTAATTGGGTGAGGCTTAGAAATACTTACACATTTAATGGGGTAGACAAGTCTGGTTAGAATATAGAAAAAGTAAATGGGTTGAGAATGGGTTACTAAGTGTGATCTATTTATTTGACTGGGTCAGTTCAGGGATTGGGTAAAGGGACCGGTTTAGAGGTGACACGAACACTAACTTGACACGACTCGATCTGTCAACTACTCGGGAGGAACTTTAGATAGTTATTCTTGACGGGTAATATTAGAAAATATTGTTATATTAAGATAGAATTATTAGGAAACTAAATATCTAGGATAATATCATAATATTCACTGGGTGTCAAAAATGACTTCGTTTCCCAGCATAAGATAAATGAGTAGGTCAATGAACTACACTGATGTTAGACAAAAACGGTATTGAGGTTATGAATTCATATGAATGTACTGTCTGTTGCACTTCACCCTTTGCTGGTCTCTGTATTTAATTAGTGATTCATTTTATAGTTCTCATGCACTCTCAAACAATGAACATAAAATTTCGGGCTTATAGATACTTATTTGGATTTTAGAATTTTTTTTGCACGGGCTATTATTAGGGATGTCAATGGGGCGGGGTGGGTGCGGAGGATGGGTAACCCGCACCCGCATCCGCGAACTATAAAGCGTACCCACACCCGCCCCACGACCCGTGCGAGGCGGGTGGTGTGGGGCGGGGTGGGTACGGGGCGGGTCTCATGTGATACCCGCACCCGCCCCACGACCCGCGACGAATGTCCCTTTTGATACCAGCCCCCGCCCCACCACCTGTCAAATCATTACCCGCACCCGCCCCAAGTGGGGCGGGTGTGGGGCGAGACCCGCCAAAACCCGCCCCATTGACATCCCTAGCTATTATAGTGCTTAAATTGGTGCTGAGAATTATTTCCTTTGGTAATTTTCTTTATTTGTTTGGTTGCGCAGATACGTTTCTTCAGATCTTGCGACGGATGTTACTGTATCTGTTGGCGAAGTGAAGTTCTTCCTTCATAAGGTATACTCACACATCTTAAGTTGTAAAGGGTGGTCAGAATCACTTACAGTTTTTAGTGCTTGTGCAGTTGTACGGAGGTGCCTCCACCCCCCTGTAAAACATTGATCCCTATTGTTTTGTAGGCCTTGAATGATATTACCTTCATACTTTTCATCGTCTCCATTAGCCTCTAGTGTTCAAATTGTTTCATCTAACCTCTGCTGCACAGAACAGCGGTCGAAGTCGGCGTTGTTTTACAATGACAATCAAATTGGGAAAATGTAAATGGGGATTGGGGTGGAGGGAGTATTCAGTATTGTAATAAGAAGTTGAGCATCAATACCTATCACTCGGGAGATCCTTTCCCCGAACCCATACGGGTTTCCGCAGCCCTTACTGTAACCAATTTGTCTGGAAAAATATGTACCCATATTTTTCCCCCGCGGCGTGCATTTCGTGTCATTGCTAGCCTCCCCGCTTCTATTCCTTCACATTCTTTTTTTCTATCACCTCAAAAAAAAAAAAAAACGAATTTAGATCCTTTTAACTGTTTATTGGGTGCTGCAATATTCATGAAAAAAAGCTCCATATGTAATATAAATATACAACTGAAATACCGAATTTTGCATTTGTTCGGTATCAGATTCCAAAACTTCCAAAAGTTTGAATGTCTGATAAAGCGTTCTGTGTTAGTTATATATTAGCCAAGATATTGCCTTTTATTCTTCTTCGGAAGGAGTGGCATGTTATTGAGTGTCATTCATCTTGTCTTGATATTTTCCTTGCATTCCCATGAATGTTGTTTGATTTCGATTGCTATTGAACTTGCTTATGTATTGGGCGAAAACAAAATTTAAATTACTGGTTATTTAGTTTTGCACACAACATTTGGTTTTACTTACATGATTCTTTCTTGCATTCACGCAGTTTCCCCTTCTGTCCAAGAGCACCCGGTTGCAGAAGCTTATGCTGAAAGCAGATGAGGAAGAGTCAGATGAAATTCAATTGGTCGGCTTCCCTGGCGGGCCCAAAGCATTTGATATTTGCGCCAAATTCTGCTATGGTATGACTGTTACTCTGAATGCGTACAATGTTGTTGCTGCACGTTGCGCTGCTGAATACCTTGGCATGACTGAGGATGTTGACCGAGGCAATCTGATTTACAAGATCGAGGTTTTTCTCAACACGAGCATCCTGCGGGCATGGAAAGACTCAATTATTGTCCTCCAAACCACAAAATCTCTATTACCATGGTCGGAAGATCTGAATATTATTGGGAGATGCATAAATTCTATTGCATCGAAAATCTCCATGGATCCCACAAAGATCACTTGGTCATACACACATAACCGAAAACTGGCAATGGGAGATGGAATTGTCGAGCACGAATCTGTAGAATCAGTTCCAAAAGATTGGTGGGCTGAAGATATATGTGAATTAGGCATTGATATGTACAAGCGAGTTATGATTGCTATGAAATCAAAGGGGGGGATGGACGGGGCTTTGACCGGAGAAGTGCTAAGGACTTACGCTGTCCGTTGGTTGCCGGATTCTGTTGACTCTTTGATTTCTGATGACCATATTATTAGAAATAAATCCCTGGTGGAAACAATAATTTCTTTATTGCCATCCCAGGCGTCATTGGGTTGTTCTTGTAGTTTCTTGCTCAAGTTATTGAAATTTGCTGTTCTAGTTGATGTAGATGATTCGGCATGGGAAGAGTTGGTGACCCAAATCAGCTTGAAGCTGGACCAAGCGTCCGTGAAAGACCTATTAATCCCAGCCAGGCCTCCCCAGTGTACAGTTTATGATGTTGAATTGGTTATATGTATTGTAAAGAGATTTCTTACACAGAGAAAACAATGTAGGGATGTGGATAGCTTTGAGAAGAATGAGAAGGGAAATTTAGAGGTTGGTTTGGGCGGTGGACCTTGGTTGAATGTCGGTGGATTAGTTGATGCGTACTTGGGAGAAATCGCATCTGATCCAAATTTGACCCTGTGTAGCTTCATTGAATTGTCTAGGTTGATACCTGAGATGGCAAGACCGATTCATGATGGTCTATACCGGGCTATTGACATCTACTTAAAGGTATGTCTATTTGATATTTTTTCTATCAAGCTAATGGTTTGTCGTGTCTCTGTCTCACATCTTGTCATCAACTCCTCGTGGTATACCACACTAACCATAGTTGTCTCTTGCGTGGATCAAATCATCCATACTGGAATTAAGTAAAACGCCGAACCATACAATGTTGGTACTCTATGTTTGTCTAGTGCACTTCCTCTCATGTTCTATAATTTTTCCTTATGCATAATGTTTCATATTTAATTCGGTATGAAATTTTACAAAATTTTCAAGATACTACTTGTATGCCGAGTATAAATTTGAGAAGTTTGTTGAACTTTGAATACCTCAATGTTTGTCTAGTTCCAACTGGCTCCATACCACTGACGTTTTCTTCATGTATTATAGTTCTAATTTTGCTACAACGTTTCCTGTGGTCAATATGTGCTTATACTTATGAATGTTATGATTGTTGTTAACTTCCAGGAACACCCGGACTTAAGTAAAGCTGAAAAAAAGCAGATATGTGGGCTGCTGGACGTCAAGAAATTCACTATGGACGCATCAATGCATGCAGCTCAGAACGAGCTGCTTCCTCTCCGAATCGTTGTTCAAGTTTTGTACTTTGAGCAGATGAGGGCTGCTAGCAGCACACAACAGATTAACAGCACTTGTAACAAGACCTGGTCGTCCACTCCCAACAACGAAGAAGAACGGGAGGGAAAAACTATAGAAAGCTGCAAATCGCTAAGGAAACAGATGGACATAATGACATTGGAGGAGAGGAAAGAGTTGCAAAAAAACAGAAAAACAATTTCTAAAAAGAGTAGCTTGTATAGTCAGAGTGGGGCCCAGTTGTTGCCATCTCGGTCTAGAAGAATATTCGATAAGATATGGGGAACAGATAAGGGGAACGGGGAGAGCAAGAGCTCGGAGACTAGCGGGAGTTCTCAGTCACCGACCACTTCATTGGTTCCCGGTGACACCAAGTCATTTGGTTCGTCTTCAAGAGATCGGAGATACTCCATTTCGTAAAAGAAGCCAACAAACAACTACGGAGATTGATTAGCCTGGAAGTGTAAAAAGACGCGGTAGGTATTCTTTATTGCGGGGAGCTTTCACTATATTGAGTTGATTTTGTATGTATCTTACATTCTTACGTCTTATTGTGCTGCCAACATGTATCCTAATTTGTTTTCATTATCATGGCCTTCTAGAGACCTTCATATCATATTTGAACTCTTTCCGGACTATAATACCATTTTCTTAGGTCTGTAAAATGACTACGAAAGAGTTTCTGTCAGAGAGTAAATATATTTAACTCATCCAACAAGTCTTCCATGTAACTGTCACAAGCTTGTGACCTCTCACAATTACATTTCCTGTTTTTAAATTATTTTAATCAGTTGTGAGACATCATGATCGTCACAAATGAAATGAGATTTTGTCTACCTCGTATATACTTTCCTCCCCTTTAAGCTTTCTTTTATCTGCAGGTTTCATCTACACCTACCACATCAATTGGACCTACTTAACCAACCGAATACATAATCTTATAAACTTGTTGTATCGCCACAATCTTCCTCCAATTTCCTTGTATTTTATTTAATGAATTCTAGATCATCTCCCTCTTCTACGTCCCAATATCCTCAAAAGGGTTGGTGTACGAATTACGCTCGCAACCAATCTTAGGATAAATTTGTTGGGGTAAATTTCGAGTTGGCTTTACGGGGTGGATCTATAAATCTAAGAATTCTCGCTCCTGGCTGCATCCTTCATATCATAGCTAAGTGTAGGACTCTAAAAGGAATATTGTCCTTCACGCTCTGAATCCGTTTTTCCTCTTTGTTTACGGACTCTGATGATCTCAAGAATTTTTAAAAACCTTCACATAGTTGATATGGAGGATATTCTTTTCGTTCTAAGTAGAACCACGCCTACTGTTACCGAATACAGGAACATATCAACTTTCATCTTGCTCAGCTATGGATTCGGGTTCTAACCTTCCTCTTCAATTCTTGCACATGTCTGTTGCGGTTTATCTTTTGGAGATGTGGGGACTATTTTTTAAGAAGACTTTTATCTGCAAACCTTCCCGCCGCGAAACTTTGTCAGGGCGCGTCTTTGTTGATCTTTCGAAGCCTTTGATTCCACGTATAGATATGGGTATCGCTACCTATGATACTCATATTTACAACTCCAGCAACCACCAGATGGTAATAAGACGTAATCATGTTTGGGAAATTGTTAAATAAGCTTGCGACTCATGTCGATTGGATAATGCATAATGCGTGATTCAAAATCTAAATAAATGATTTTACAGCCAAGTTTCATTTTAATGACTTATATTAATGAAAACAATTTAAAAAACAATGCCTTTTACAAAATCAATTTGAAATCATCTTAAATTCATTTCAACAATCCCGACTCAATAAATGATAGCGCAAACAGTGTAATTCTACTGCCTAGTCACAAATAGCTAACTGAGCAATGATTTCAGGTACTATATTAATTTTGTCGCCAGTAAGAGAATTAAATCGCTACTCGCTGAATCAGTCGCTAAAAGATGTACTCCGTAGGTAACTACTGTCGAATCACTAGTAACTATATGAGCGACGTTTTAGCTACTGATTAAAGACTACTTAATTATGTCGCTAATATCTAAATTAGTCGCTACATGGGGGTGATTTACGTACTTTCTAATCAGTAGTAGTTAAATTAGTAGCGATATCTCTCTCTTCCGGTAATGCTTTCTTGCAAATTTGTGTTATTTCTAAAATAAAGACTCTTTGAATTTATCAAGTAATCTCTCTTTTATTTCTACCTTGCATAGATAGTGACTTATTTGTTGTGACAACCCTCGCGAATGCGGAAATAAAACATACAAGCATGTGATATAATAAGCGGAAATACGGTATTTTAAAAACCTTTATATATGCAAGATAAGTATACGAGGAGTGTCAAATTACAAACCGAATACAAAAATATTATAAGATAAGAGACGTAGTCTCTCAAAAGGTTAACAATGTCAAAGTGATTAGCAAACTAGCTAATTAACGACTAGAGGTGAATCTTCCAGGGACAACGCCCGCTAGCTCACACCCGAACCCAAAATAGCATACGCAAAAAGCCATCCAAATCAAGCAACCTGTTCATCCATGAAAAACATGAACGCCACAGTCAGTGGGGAGTAACTCCGGGTTCTCCCAGCCATATCACATTAAACGTACATAAAAGGAAATACAAATAGAAGCATGCATATATAGATATACATGTGAGATACGATAAGGATAGATAGGCAATTCAATATAAATGATAAGAGCATAAGAGGTACAAATCCGAATCCATCATGTTATACAAAGACTCGGGGAAGACACTCTTAGGCAACCGAATACGCTCACTAGGGCTTACATCTCACCGTTAGCGGTATAAGTTTGATAAGATTGAGACTCGACAACCAAACCATGTCAAGTCATGCAATGACCATGAATAATCAATCATGTAATCACGCATCCAAATACAACGACACAATGACGATCTCTCTCACGGTAAATGAAACGCACTAGCACCGTGTACATGACAAGTATGATTACAAGGCATCCACGGGATATAACATTTCCCTGAACGCATACACGATGCTACATTTCGTATATGTAGACTAATTTCCTCCTGGTAGCACGACGATAATAATACGGTCCTAGTCTAAACCTGGCCAGATTCTCGGAATATACCATTTTTCGATTCGACATGCGATAACATTTCGCATCCAAGACTCGGTCAATCATAGACGCCGAGTACCCCAAATTCGGTAGAACAATTCACGAAAGAGGCGGAAAAGAGCACAAGCCTCATAACAAGCGGTACGCTACATGCAAATAACACCACCTCGCAAGTACACAACATTTGACGGCCGGGTCGATCAACGCATAGCGTTCAACTCCCAACAACGTCGTCGTATGCCCACTAACACATGCATTTAAGCAGTAGGATACCTCCCCGTTCCGACATTCCAGCCTTACGAACGTGGAGGTAGCCAAGGAATGAGAGTACAAAGCACAAGACAAAATAGTGCTCAAACCGTATCATTTGTAAAAACCGACTCAAAGTGGGACATACCAAAAACCGTCACAAAACATGTGATACAAGCGAATGAAATGTCATATATTCAAAACATTAATATTATAAGTCACTACGTAAAATTATACGATAAACGAACGATCGGAATTATTATAAATGAAAACCGTAAACAAAATTTACAAGGAACATCCAGCAGGAGCCAGCCGGTCAGGTGGACCGGCTGCCGGCTACCCGGCTAAGGCCATGCATCATACAAAAACCACATTGAAATGTCAGTGTGTCCCAGCCGGTCAATGGGACCGGCTGCCGGCTACCCGGCTGGGACCAAAGGGTCATGAGAAAAACAAAGGGAAAAGAGGTGTGTCTCAGCCGGTGGTCTGACCGGCTGCCGGTCGACCGGCTGAGACCAACTTCTTACTTCAAAAATCACGTAACATGCAATAAATACAGCCACTGCCCCAGCCGGTGGTCTGACCGGCTGCCGGTCGACCGGCTGCCGGTCGACCGGCTGGGGTCCATAGTACACGAAAATCACCATTTTCATCCATATTCAATATTCAACCAACATCAATTATTATCATAAATCATTCATACTCATATCAATTCACAACCAACAACATCCATTATCAATAATACAAATCCTAAGCTTTCTAATCGTATTCTAAATACGAAATCTATCATAGAAATCATGTAAAACACGTAAATGATATCGAGTAACCCTTCACCGTTACCTTTATGCGTCTTCACTCCGCGTCAAGGTCCTCTTCAATTAGGAAATAGTCTTTGTCGGGATCTTGAAGGTCACCACCTACAAATAGCTAATAAAAGATGAATTTACTTCACCTTGAGAAAGACGGAAAGTTTGAAAAGCGAGAAAGACGGTAATTTTATTATCATTACGGATAGAGGAAGCTAAGAGGGGAAGAATAAGACGAACTTACGAGAATTTAAGCGAGAAACGAATGAGATATGACGATTCAAAGATTGGATCAAAATGGAGGCAAGGGTTTTGAGATTTCTTAAGGAAGAAGAAATGTTGAGTTGTGTTTGTGTGAGGGAGTTAGGGTTTAGGAGGGAGTATATGAAAGGTGAGTGGAAAAGTCAATAAAAGTCAAAGACGGCTTAAGACGGGATTTACTTGAAACCTCGCGGAAATTCCAAATACGAACTCGGAAATTCTAAATTCGACTCGGAACATTAACTTCTAAAATAAAACTAAAATACGCTGAAAAGTATCCGTAAAATATTTCCATTATAAAAATAGGGTATATTTCCGGGTGTTACAATCACCCCACCTTTTAAAAAGTTTCGCCCTCGACACTTGAGGGAAAGAAAAAAAAAACCTTACTTGAATAGACTCGGATATTTACTACGCATAGAAGCTTCCGTTTCCCAAGTCTCTTCTTCGACATTAGCACATCTCCACAAAATTTTCACCAAAGGAACCACCTTACTTCTCAACTTCTTATCCTTACGATCAAGGATGCGGATCGGTTTCTCTTCAAAGGATAGATTCGGTTGAAGCTCGGGCATTTCAACTTGAAAGACATGGCTTGGATCACTAACATACTTTCTCAATTGAGAAACATGGAATACATTATGAACCTTAGCCAAATTCGGGGGCAAATCCAACTTATAAGCAACGGCACCAATCCTCTTTACAATATCAAAAGGTCCAATGTATTTCGGGCTCAATTTACCCTTAACACCAAACCGTTTAACACCCTTCATTGGAGATACCTTCAAGAACACTTTATCTCCAACCTCGAATTCTAACGGCCTTCTTCGGATATCGGCATAAGACTTTTGACGGTCTTGAGCGGCCTTCATTCTATCACGAATGACCTTCACATTATCAATGGTTTCAACAAGAACATCGGGGCCTAAGTCACGAACATCACTCAATTGATTCCAACATATAGGACTCCGACATTTCTTCCATAAAGAGCTTCATAAGGAGCCATCTTGATCGATGCATGATAACTGTTGTTGTAAGAAAACTCCACCAACGGTAGACTCTTTTCCCAACTAGATTGGAAGTCAAGTGCACAAGCCCTAAGCAAGTCTTCTAAAGTCTGAATAGTCCTCTCAGTCTGACCATCCATAGCGGCATGAAATGCGGTACTCATCAACAACTTACTACCCATGGCTTCTTGCAAAGCTTTCCAAAATCTCGAACAGAATCTCGGATCTCGGTCGGATATAATCTCCTTAGGAACGCCATGATATCTAACAATTTCATCAACATAAGCTTTTGCTAGTCGATCCAAACTCCAAGTTTCTTTGATCGGAATAAATCTAGCACACTTGGTCAAACGATCAACAACAACCCAAACGGCATCTTTACCTCCAACGGTCCTCGGCAAAGCCATAACAAAATCCATAGAAATAGATTCCCACTTCCATAGTGGAATATCCAACGGTTGTAGCTATCCACCGGGCCTCTTGTGTTCAATCTTCACTTGTTGGCAAGTAAGACATCTTCCAACATAAGACACAACATCACCCTTCAAGTTCGGCCACCAAAATTGTAGCTTCAAATCTTTATACATCTTATCACCACCGGGGTGAATAGAATAAGGGGAAAGGTGAGCTTCATTCAAGAACTCGCTTCCTCAAATCAAGAGCATTAGGCACAAACAAACGGCCATGGAAACGAAGAACACCTTCATCATCAAACTTGAAATCTTTAGCTTTACCTTCAAGAAGTTTGGCTTGAATAGACTTGTAGGTAAGATCATCAACTTGGCTTTCGCGGATCTCACGGAGAAACACAGGTTCGGCAGTCATAGCACCAACATGAACAAATCCACGCTCCACGAATTCCAAACTCAACTTTCAAAACTCGGCACAAAGATCATCGGGTAATACCCGCATAGCATTCAATGCATGAGAAGCTTTCCTACTAAGAGCATCGGCAACAACATTAGCCTTCCCTTCATGGTACAACAACTCAAAATCATAATCATTCACCAATTCCAACCATCTTCTTTGCCTCATATTCAACTCTTTTTGAGTAAATATGTACTTCAAACTCTTGTGATCGGTGAATATACGACAATGAACACCAATTAGGTAATGTCTCCACACTTTCAAAGCATGAACAACAGCGGCCAATTCTAAATCATGAGTAGGATAGTTCACTTCATGAACTCTCAACTGCCGTGAAGCATAAGCCACCACCTTCCTATTTTGCATAAGAACACAACCTAATCCCATTTTAGAAGCATCACAATAGACATCAAAGTCTACTCCATCTTCAGGCAAAGTCAACACAGGAGCGGTAGTTAACCTCTTCTTTAACTCTTGAAACGCTGCTTCACAAGCTTCATTCCATAGGAATTTGGTTTCCTTCTTCAACAACTGGGTCATCGGTCTAGCAAGCTTAGAGAAATCCTTGACAAATCTACGGTAATAACCAGCTAAACCAAGAAAACTTCGAATTTCTCTAATATCGGTCGGACTCTTCCAATCCACCACAGCTTCAATCTTAGAAGGATCCACCATTACACCTTCTTTAGAAATCACATGCCCAAGAAAGGACACTTTAGATAACCAAAATTCACACTTGGAGAATTTAGCATACCACTTTTGACGACGAAGAACCCTCAAAATAGTCCTTAGATGAATAACATGCTCTTCTTCGGACTTGGAGAAAATAAGAATATCATCAATGAACACTACCACACACTTGTCAAGATACTAACTAAATGTGCGGTTCATTTGATCCATAAATATAGCGGGAGCATTCGTCAATCCAAATGGCATCACCTTGAACTCATAATGACCATACCTTGTACTAAAAGCGGTCTTTGGAATATCAACATCTCGAACAGGAATTTGGTGATAACCGGATCTCAAATCAATCTTGGAAAATGTAGAAGCACCCTTTAGTTGATCAAACAAATCTTCTATTCTTGGTAAAGGATACCTATTCTTGATTGTAATCCGATTCAATTCACGATAATCAATACAAAGCCTCATAGAACCATCTTTCTTCTTCACAAAAAGAACGGGAGCACCCCAAGGCGAGGCACTTGGTCGAATAAAACCCTTCTCAATCATATCATCTAGCTGCTTCCTTAATTCTTTCAATTCGGTCGGAGCCATACGGTAAGGAGCTTTGGCTATGGGTCCAGAACCAGGTACAAGATCAATAGAGAACTCAACATCACGCTCGGGAGGAATCCCGGGCAAATCTCCAGGAAATACATCAACAAATTCGCGAACAATAGGCACATCTTCAATACTTGGCAAAGAGGTAGTTGAAGAAGTCACAATACACAAGTATGCTTGGTGACCTTTTCTAACCATACTTACCAATTTCATAGCGGAAATCAAAGACACACCTTTTCGGGGATAAGATCCCTTATAGGTTATTCTAACTCATAAAGGACTCTTTAAATAAATCTTTTGATCACGACACTCGAACCTAGCATGGTACAATGCTAACCAATCAATACCTAGGATTATATCGAACTCTCCTAGAGGGAACTTAAGGAGATTAGCGGGGAAGATAGAACCCGCAATAGATATTGGGACATTTGGATATAAAGTAGAACAAGAGATAATATCTCCGGAAGGTAAGGATATGGGAGTATCCTCACTAGATGTAGGCTCGATAGATAATTTATTAGCATAGGTCGAAGACACAAAAGACATTGAAGCACCGGTATCAAATAGAATAAGACACGGTTGCTCTAAGATTGAGAACATACCCGTAATGATCTCGGATTGTAACACCCGGAAATGTACCCTATTGTTCTAGTAGAAATATTTTACGAAAGCTTTTCAGTAAATTTAAGTTTTAAATTAGAATTTTAAGTTCCGAGTCGAATTTAGAATTTCCGAGTTCGTATTTGGAATTTCTGCGAGATTCCATGAAAAAGCCGTCTTAAGGCGAGTTTGACTTTTTGGTTGACTTTTCCTTACTTATACTCTAATTCCCTTAACCTAATTCATTACTCCAAAATCAAACACCAACCTTCTTCCTCTTTAAGAAAACTCAATCCTTGCCTCCTTAGCTTTTTCCGATCTTTGATTCATCGTAGTTCATTCGTTACTTGACGGAATTCACGTAAGTTCGTCTTATTCTTCCCCTCTTAGCTTTCTCTATCCGTATTGGTAATAAAATTACCGCCTTTCTCGCTTTTTAAATTATCCGTCTTTCTTAAGGTGGATGATATTCCTTTTTTATTATCTAATTGTTTGTAGGTGGAGACTAGGAAAGCTTAGTAACCGTTTAAAGACGCGTAAAGGTAACGGTGAAGGGTTACTCGATATCATTTACGTGTTTTACATGATTTCCATGTTAGAATTCGTTTTTTTGAATACAATTAGAAAGCTTAGAAATTATGATTTTGATGATGATTGTTGTTAGTTGATGATTGTTGATGATGAATATTGATTGTTGTTAGTTGATAGAAGTAAATTATGAAAATTGGAAATGATAGGAATAGGGTGGTTGTTCTCGGGTGACCCGTGCAATTTCACAGCACTGACCCTTTTTGGTAGAATGCTCATATCTCCTTCGTTACTTGCTTGTTTTGGGCTTGTGACCACTCGTTGGAACCGTAAGAGGATAAGCTATCACCTCGACTTGGAATTTCTGAATTTCCATATCTAGAACTCTAGTTATGACAGTTTGAAGTGAACCCTTGTTTAAGTTAGTTTCCAAACTTGTTGTTTTGGAGAGTTATCTATGTTTCTTATTTATTATGCTTCGTAAACTTGGTCTAATGCTTATGTATCATGTATTGATTCATGTTTATCATATTTACATTGATATAATGCCATAGTCTCATGCTTTGTGACGGTTTTTGATATGTCCCACTTTGAGTCGGTTTTTACAAATGTTACGGTTTGAGCACTATTTTGTTATGTGCTTTGTACTCTCATTACCTTGGCTACCTCCACGTTCGTAAGGCTGAAATGTCGGAACGGGGATGTATCCTTACTGCTTAATTGCATGTGTTAGTGGGCATATGACGACGTTGTTGGGAGGCGAACGCTTTGCGT